>JBCFYV010002255.1:30337260-30369658 GCA_039000515.1 Timema cristinae
TCCATGCTAGTACCCACAACCAGGACTTTCAAACCTGCTACACCACCAAAATATTAAGAGCATTTCCCAAACAGTGCAACAGTTCTCAACTTAGACAGTGGGAACTGGCCCACCAATGGATCACCAAATCAAGATTACCACCAGGGCTCAACAGAAGATAGTTTATTTCTATAATATTATTTTACAAATTTAACATTATTATTATTATTATTTTCTTTTTTCTCTTGTCTATTATTATTATCATCATCAGTTTTCTATAAATATTAACCACAACCAAGGAATTTATCTCTACTCCCAAAAACAGTTGGCACAATTTGTTTCTAACAGTTTAATTCAAAATTCAAAATGGAGTAATCCATTGTTTGTGTTATTTGTACTCTCTTCTTCTTTGTGTTTGATAAAGGCAACAATGCCGAAATATTATTATATTTGTGTTTAAAATGTGTGTGTGACTACTTCTACTATAGAAGACAGAAGAAAGGAAGAAGATGTCACCTTTGTGCATTGGATTCTTCCCACATCTTTCCTCTTTTCCTAGGTGGGCTTTCTTCACCAAATTTATTATTAGTAATTTATTTTTCCTTTTTCTTTAGTTTTATCAATTTCCTTTATTATAAAATTATCTAGCCATTGGGCCACCTCATTTTTGAATCATTCTCTTTTATTTGATTTTTACATGTGTATTGGAGTACATTTTGATATTGTTATATTTAATAATGATAATAAGGAGAAAGAGTAGTTGAACCACCATGGTCGAACATTTAAGTATGTTGAAGAGGCCATAATTTGATTGCAACCGGCATTAATGGAGTGGTTTCTATCCAATATTACTTTTCCCTGTAGTTCCAGATGAATGTTGGTACAGTTCTTTAAACAAACTTCCCTTCATCATGTGCTTCTTGGCTAGCCAATAACGTTAAGTCCAATATAATGAGTGTTCTGTTTAAGTGATTGGCTGTGTTTCAAATGAACCTGACTGTATCATGCACAGCCTTACAGTGGTTGTTATGACACACTGAGAAGCAATGCAGGTATGAAAGCATAAATAAAATTCACACAAATCAAAAATACATTTTCAAGACATTCCTTAAATTATGAAAAGTACACCAAACTACAAGAACAACCTAAATAAAACTGATTCCAAAGAGTAGGGAATAAAACAGTAAATAGTAAAAACTGTATCGATACTCTACTAATATCAATATTTTCCTTTCAATACTAGTATTTTTTTTACTCGATATGTTTACTGATATTAGTACTCACACTCTGATATCGAATCAGTATCAAAGAAACAACTTTAGTCTTTTTTGCTATCTTCACTCATGCTGGGCTTAGATGTTTACTAAGGTGGACTGTGGAGTAGGAACAAATAACACTATTTCTCAATTCTAACTCATTTTCTGCAACTGTAACATTAAATCTCTTTTAGCTCATCATAATTCATAGCTGTTCTTTCATCTTTGTTTAGCAATACATCGCGATTGCTGACTGGGCGATGAAGAGAGACCAGTTTACTACCCCTTCCTTTATCAATGAGCATGGTCATTACAAACTAAAAATATGTGTTTTATGTTTCTATCCGCCTTTCCTGTAACTTCTTCCAAATATAATGTAATTGCCTCATAAAACGAAAAGAGGTTTTCCTTATTGAGATAAACTAAAAATTAAGAAGTTTTTGTGGAGCTCAATGAACTCAAGGGTGCCCCAAACAGATGAAGCAGAGAAGTTTATGTGCGTTGCTTAAGTAGATGAAGTAGAACAGGGCATCCATTCTTCTGTTTGTCAATAGTTAATAATCCATCTTGATGAAGTATATAAACGATGAATCTGGTTAAAAAAAATGGCACCTCCCAGAAGTGAATTATGGAAGTTTTTTTAAGAAGGTAGATAGCGAAAAAGCATCTTAGAATTTGATTTAAAATATTAAAAACCATTATAATTTTAAATGTTTATATAAATATGAAAATGTAATATTAAAGGACAAAAGTTTAAATTATTATTACTAGATAAAAAAAAAATTTCCAGATTAAAATTTCAATACCGATACTTACTGTTATCAATACCACACCCTAGTGGGGAGTCGTCAATTCATCTTACCTGTTAAAATCACTGGGCAAGGGAACACTAAACGTAGCACATTTGGTTTCCCAACAGAGGTGAAGCAATCAAATGATTGGATTTAAAAAATATAACACTATCAATAAAGACCAAGAAATGTCTACAAGAAAGAAAATATCTTGATATTGAGGGATAATTTCCTTTCTCATTTTTTTTCAAGAAATTCAAATTAGATTTTTATACCACTGCCTGAGGAAAATGCAATCATATTTATTTATTACATATTAGCTTTAATTTTAAAAAGCTTTCCTAATACTGATTCTAAGAGGATGCCAATCCAAGAATAAAGTATTTTCTCAGGTAAGAAATTTGTAAAAAAGTTAAGCCATGTCAATAAAATCATACCAATGCAGGAAAATAAATATTTTATGCTATCGTGTTTTATAAGATTCAGAATTAGTTAATAAAGTTAATCTATTTTGAATTTAAGGAAAAATGTACTACCATAAAGGGGTGCCTTTGAAAATAAAATATTTGAGGTCACAAAAAAGTGTAAACACCCAAAATCTTTTAAGAATATTTTCCCCTAATCCCTGGTAAAAGACAAATAAAAATATTGCGCGAATTTACCATGAAAACCATACTGGTTTTCACATATTTATTTACTTTGAATATTTAACACGCACTTTATTAAAGGATTATATCGGCACATGACTTAAAAAACCACTTAATTTTAGAGTCAACACAACACCCAGTCTCTCAGCTGTTAATGCATCAATTTGAAAGGGAAACATCCAATTCTACCCATGCCATGATAAATATTTTGACCATGTCGGGATTCTAACTCTGAGCCCTTTGTTCAGTGGTAAATACAATGCCCACTGAACTAAGGCGTCAAAACAGTTTTATTTTTATCAAGCATTAATTTCTATGGCAAGTGTAAAACCATGAGTTGGTTATTAAAAATGTGTTAGATATGCTTGGAGAGTATAATTGTTAGTAAACCCATGCAACACCAGTATTAGTACATGTACAGTCACCGAAACACACAACTAGACCCCTGCTTGCTAGAGCACTTGTCCTAAAAAAGTGTCCGCACACTAATCATAGCCAACACAAAACAGTTAGCAGCTATAGGTTCTTCCGAATTTGTTTCACGTGTTTCCTTCCCTGCTGTTTTATTGGTTTATGTGAAGGTGGCCAAAGTCGTGTGGTATTTGAGTTTAATATATCATATTTTTGTTAATGTGTGCTCTCTAAAATAAGTTTAAATAAGATAATAATGTTGGGCGGTTGGTTTGAAGGAATAAAGAGCATTTATAAAAGTTATTGTGACAGAATGGTTTCAATCATGAAAACCCTGAATGCTCAGTAAACTACAAGAAGCCAGAAAAAATTGAAACAAAAAACCTCTTTCTTTATAGCTAAAACTTGAATGTACACTCTGTTTATCCTGAAAGGTAGCAAATTTACTTTTGACGTATCATACTATGAAGCAGCTTATAAGATAAAGCCATACTGTAAATCAGTCAATGTAAGGATGCTACCTTTCATGGTAAACAAAGTGTACATTATCTGAAAATAGATGTTGCTTTATGCAAAAGCCTATTTAAAAAAAATTCACAAGCTATTTAAGCGCATATGAGCCTTTGAATATTATTTTTATCAATATAAAATTTGACATTTGAATCGTGTAACACTTTGTAGGTGTATGACAGTGGTGACTATAAATATTTCCTAACACCTTTTGTTGAAATCAATAGAATTAGGTAAAGCTTATCCTAAAAACATTTCTAACATTATGCGACATTTTGAAACGTTAAAATTGAAAGTAAAGTCCCATTTGCTTCCATTTCAACACACATAATACCTTTAAAAAAGAATCCCTCAACAAATTAGAAAATATCACGAAAAATAAAATACTGAATATATTTATAAGAATGCAACAACATTTTATATATTTTAAATGTTTGTAGCTTTTAAAAAATTTCTGGTACTGTATATGTTTAATAGAAAAACAGAAATATTTCCATTTTTTATTTCATGTGTTATAAAAGTTGATAATATAAAATGTGACAGACTATTAAGCTCAATTGGACTATATTATTAGCTAAAAATTTAGAGCACTTTTAAAGTAATGTATTGTTACTCTAAATATATGATTTAATATCAATTTGGTCAAATGTGTATAAGTAGAAATCATTGTTATTAAACAAAAATTATGAAAATAAATACGAAATAACAAAACCAAGACACAAGGCATAAAAAAATTCTTATAAATGTTAAACTGAGGTCGCATAAAGTTTTTGATCTTTGAAATTGCAAAATTGAAATTCTTAAAAATTTCAGTAATCAAAGTGAAATTTAAAAAAAAAAGCTATTGATTTAAAAAGATAAATATTAAAAACAAAAAACAAAAAAATACTTAGTGGCTTAATTCAATTAGAAATGAAAGCAAGGTAGAAAGACAAGACCTACACGTTTACAATAAATTTCTAAATTCTCGTTTAAAACCCAATAAAAACATATCACAGGTTTCTTGTTACGCGGAAAGAGCATAGCACTGATTGTACTATGGGCACAGATTATACTAGCAACCAGAATGAAAGAACGTAGACAAATCATTTACAGTGCCACATTACCTACTAGGCAGACTAGGCATGTGCCTAGGGCGCGAGATTTTTAGGGGCGTAACATTTAAAAAAATCAAATTGTTTAGAGCAGAGGCCTTTACGAGGTACAACGTCACGGGATGTGAAACCGAAACCTTTGTTTTAAACCCGAATTAACATAATTTTCACTAAGACAACACACACGGACTCAGCTGTAGCTGAAGCTTGCGTGTTATAAACCGCTAGTGTATTGTTAGAGTTCTATAGTGTCTACTATGGCCATATGTCTGCTTATAATTGAATCACTCATATGCGAATTGCAAAGCTGTGCCAGATATAGACGAGGACAACAATTTTTTCAGAGTGATCTTATAATTATAGGGGATATACTGTAAATAGTAACAATAAATAGGCCAACAACATTATTATTTGTGTTCATGAACAAATAACAAGATGATGTTTAGGTGGGAGCAAGTTATGAGGGGTGGGGGTAGTGGCTCTTGCAGCTCATATGCCTAGGGGCGGCATATTTCTAAATCTGGCCCTGATCATTTATTTGAGTCTTAGTTATTTAATAAGGATAAATTCTGATATTGAGAACTAAAAATGGAGTTTTTTGCTAAAAATGTATCATTAATATCTTTAAGGAAAACTCTTTTCACTTTTTGAGGTATTTTGTTATACAAATTTGAAAGAAGATTCCTCTTTTAGGAAGTTGCGTTGCATGTTTCACATTCCTTCCAGATGAGTTCTGATAGAATGAAACCTAGGTTGGGGGATTGGGTGATAACAATTGATTTTCTTCAAGAGGCATTACCTCTATGTCTAGTGGCAGCCATATTAATTGAGAAGCGTGTTAATGTTTCCAATGTATAAGCCATATTGTGTTGGTTCCGTTTTATATATTTTTTAATAATAAAAATATTAAAACGAGAAAAACAACTTGTTTCCTGTTTCTTTTTCTATGAAATTGCATTGAATACTTTGCACTTCCTCTTGATAAATTCTGTTTAACAATTAGGTGGCCCAAAGGTTAAATAATTTTATAATAATGGAAAGTGAGAGAAAGAAAGAAAAACAAAAACTAATAATTGCAAATTAAATTAAGAAAACCTGAGGGATAGATGTGGGATTTACATAGATAAGCTCTAGGCCTCTTCAGCGAGAGTTGTTCTGCTAAAGTTCAACACATCTCTACTTCGTCCACTCCGCCCAAGATGTTCGGCAAGGGAGAACCAATCAAATCTTAAACTCAACTATCTCAAATCAGTATGCATGTGCATTTGACAACGCATACATACTAGAGACAAAAGCAAGACGAAAGCTTCGTTGGCCGTTGTGAGTAGATTTGAAATAACTCGGTAGTAGAAAGCGTGTTTATCAATGAATGGGATTGTGCCACAACACAGTGTTATAATTTGATAACACCCATCAGAAGAATTATCTAAAATGTGTTTATCTGCTAGAAAATAAAATATGTTGACAATCAGCTTTTTAAGTTTGCATTGCAATGAAACACAGGTCTACATTCAACGTGTGAGCAGATGCGCCACCCAAATTCTGCTCTATATTTTTAGTGAATGTCTGAATCATACATAAGTTCTTGTAAACAAAACTTATGTCGTGGGATTGGGTGGTAGTAACAACTCACTTTCTTTTAAGATATACTCCACTACCCCTTTATCCAACGGCAGCAGCGTAGAGTGTGAAAAGTGATTTTTTTTTTCAATGTACCATATTGTGTTTGTATTTTGAATTCGCTCCAATCCCACTTTCTTGTACCTTCTTCCATATATAACTAAATATACCTCAAAGAGTGAAAAGAGATTTTTCTTAAAGAGTTATACAATTATAAATGCAATAACTGTGCACAAAAAAACTCACGTTTGAACATGCATTTTCTGACGCTTAGATCAATTGAAAATAAAGTTTAAACAAAATATCAAAGGATTCAAGCTATAGCAATCAAACTCAAACTATAATGGGGTTGTTTTACTTTTCCATTGAAGAAGGGGCTTTCTGGACTCAAAAATCACTAGGATATTTTGATATTTTTTAAATGTGAGCTTTGGGACCTAAATTTTACCACTTAGTGTGGAGGTCTTTACCTTCTATCCTTCTTTCAATATCTAAATGTGTATGAAATGAGTGAAGAATAGATGTGTCCCCAGTCAAAATAAAAATCTTTTAAGTCCAGCTACAGCATCAAACACCGAAATCTTTAAAAAAATCACACAAATAAATTATATGCATGTGTCAACATTCTCATGCACAGCTAGAAAGAAATCTTGAGCAAACTACACGTGTGTCTTGGTAAAACTTTATGTCCTTCAAATCATTATACCCTCCCCTTCCCCTGATATTTTAAAGTTAACATTTAACAATCAAGGTGGAATTACAACATTTAAAATAAAATATATATATTTATCCCCACCACCAGTATTTGCATGGCCCCAAAGGTCAATCTCACACTAGACTGGTTGTCACGTGCCGGTGATGCGGAAGTCAAGGTTTGAATCTCAGTGGGGTGATTTATCAATGGAATTTTCCCATCCCCTTAGTCAAACTATTATGGATGTGTTTACATTAAGTTACCTTATTAATCCCCAATCTGCTCGGAATAAACAATACTAACCCTAATGAGCAGCTTTATAGTAATATATATGTTTAGTGTGTGTTTTCAGGATGGCCACAAAATCTCAGAAATAAAATTCCTTGACTTTTCACCGATCCAAAAATTCAAATTTACCTGACTAAAACCCATTTCTAGATTAATAAAGATATTTTAAAAAAAACTAAAAATACTTTTGTTATAAATAATAAGTTTTGAAATGCACTAAAAAACAAATTTATATAGATTTGATAAAAAAAAAGTTTGGATAGAATACAGTTAAGATGTTTCCCTGATTTTCCTGGCATTTTTAAATTCCCTGACTTTCACAGGTTTTCCCCGACTGAGGCCACCCCAGTTTTATTGGGACTGCTTGTATTTTATCTAGAAATAAATTCCTAAAAATAGTATTATTTTAAGTTACTTATTTTAAAATGTTAATGCTGTGTTCTCTCTACTAGTGAACTTGTTTGTGGGTTGGCTACATATCCAAAATATTTTCTTTTAATTATGTTGGCAAGGAGTTGTAAGGTGCTAGCAAGTTGCAAGTGTTGCGTGCGACACTTGATATGATTGGATTGACTCGAAGAGAGGGGAAGCTCAGGGTCTAGTGTGTGTGTCGGGCGTGACTGTACCTGTGAAGAGGTTGAGGGTCCCACCTAGCGCGGTGAGTCCTTCTGAAATGGATGCCAGGATATAGAGGAACACTTGAGGCTCTAGTGTGGACAGGAAGCTCATATGATCCTGCGCCAGACACTCCAACAGGACGTAGTATGTCTGTGACAATTTAGGGTAGTCCTGGAACAACACAATATACTGACCTTCAAGTAATTGTTTGCGTTGATATACTTTTGCTTTCGAAAGTGTGTGCGCTCTTTCAAAATAGAATAGAGTACACTTCCCCTTTTATAAACGTGTGACACTCTATTAAAATGCACATTAAAATGTAGAGCCCTTCCGTAATACAGATGTGTGACAAAGATCAATATATATTAAAATATTCAAGCTCTAACAATTAATTTATTGTACAAATAGATCCACAGCCCAGTCCGACACCATAGCTCAGTCAACAGTGTGTCTGCCTACTGAGCTAAGGGGCCCGGGTTCAATTCCTGGCATGGCCGAAAGATTTATCATTGGTGAAATATGGGTTTATCCATTCTCATTGATAAATTAATGTTCGAGGACTGGATGTTGTGCTTGTCTTAATCTTAAGTTAGATTATAAGGTATATGAAGCTATGACAGGCCTAGCAAGCCGGTAGTGAAAATATAGGAAAGGTGGATAGAAACATATAAAAGGAACAAACACAATATGACTTTTATAATGAAAAGAAGAACAAAGTTCACACTTTACATCGCTGCCAATGGATATAGAGGTTATGGCTGCCTCTTGAAGAAACTAGATTATCTCCCAATCCCCTGACCTAGGTTTAAATCTATTGAAACTCATTAGAAGAAAGTGTGAAACTCGCAACACAACTTCCTTAAAAAGAGGAAACCAAAACACACAAAAAGGTAGAAAAAGGATAATGGTAAAGAATTATAGGACACTTAGATAGGATGTAATGTAAAGTGTGAACTGTGTTGTTCTCTCTTCATTTTAAAAGCCATATTTTGTTTGTTCCCTTTTATGTGTTTTTTATTTACCTTTCCTATACCTTCTTCCAAATATAACAAAATACCTCAAATTAAGCGAAAAGAGATTTTCCTTAAAGAGATATATATTAAATGATAGAGTAAAATGTTACTAATATTGACCACAAATAATGTGTTTGTATTTTCAAACGCTCCTTCCTAACTAATTGGAATGAACCACTCATTTATAGACTGAGATCATATTCAGACAGAGTGTACGTCCCAAACTACCCCTGTGGAGGTGACAAACGTGAGCTCACCAACAAATCAGACTGAGGGATGGAGAGGAGCAGCTTGACAAAGGTGTTGAGCGCATTGTCGAGCGCCTCATCCCCGTACAGCCGGAACACACCAAAGTTGACATAGCTGCCGCACAATGCTGCCTTCAGCATGGAAAAGCAGATGGAGATGCCTTTCAGCTTCATGGGGTACATCTGATCCTTGGGGACCTCCACACCTAGGATGTGTCTCCCTGCAACACCACAACTCATTCAGTAATGTAATATTTTTTCATCGTGTCTTAGTACCCATTCAGGTTAAATGTATACATTAATTTTGCTAATAGAAAAGAGATGAGGATTGGAAAATGGAGATCACTTAGGAAAAACAACACTCAGTACACCCGACTGGGATTTGAACCTCGATCTCTCCATCACCGGCAATCTTGTTTAACATGAGAGCAACAGATTAAACCATGTGACCACCAATGCTGGCCATAGCGTTATTAAATATGAAAATTATAGAGGGAAGGAGAGAAAATAATTAAACACAGTGAAAGTTATAATTTATTGATGTGGACATGAGAATTTAGCCTTTAACCTACATTACTTACTATAGTGGAATCATGGTAATAAGGTATCTGACAATAACTTAAGTTGTTAAACCTACCTTCACATTTTCTAACATCAAATTATGCTTTTTGTAACAATGGCAATAAGTAGGAAGATTTGTGGGTTCAACAGTTTCCCCTCCTTTTCTAATAACAACATTAATAGTACTCCAGCCTTTTTCTCTGGAAAAAAAGGTGGTGGAACTCATTCAATACCTAGGCTAGTGTTTATATATTTTAAAGCAGTCCTTTACTGAGTGGTTGCCTTTTTGGGTTTCACCTCAACATTCTCTTGATTTTTCCAACTACTAAAATACCTCACCTCATTACATCCATCTCGTTCAGGTCTGTTTCTAATGTTATCCTCCTAATGGTTTTATTCCCATTGGGTTTGTCAATCAATATTACTCACCATTACATAACTTCCTTCACTCCCTAGTAGCCTCATTTCTTTTGGACCAAATATCTTAAGTACCATCGTTTTCAAACACCTTAAATTAAAATTTTTTTTATCAGTTGAGGTAAAGAGACCACATTTCATACCTATAAAGAACTGATAAAATTATGATAGCCTAATTGTTACCATTTTTAAATAAAAGTAAATTCATTATTTATCAACATTTTTTATACTGAAATCCAATTTTTTATATAAAAAATCTAATCATTTTATTTACCATAAATCAGGTCTCTAAGTGTAGTTTTTCAAATAAATCTGCCTTTTAACCATTTTAAATTGTGATATACTTTTTTTAGATTTTATTCATGAACCAATAATAATGTATAAATTTATAACATTTGAGAATTCTTTTAATTTCAACACACCAAAAATATCATTTATAACACTTGCACCAAGTGTTCAATGAAACTATTACAAATAACTTTTATGAGGCGTTCAATATTAGTAAAATCTGTATTTGTCTTATACAAGTAAAGTATTGTAAAGCATGCTTTTATTTCATTTGAACTTTTCGTAAGTTGTAACGTACAGTACAGTGCCGTATTGTTTTCCTACTCCTAGTTGTGACGCCGGGTTGTTATATTTTTGGAATAGGGAGCCAATGTTGGAATGCGGTCAGAACCCTTCTTCGGGCCCCTACCCCCTCCCCATTCACCATACGTCTTTGTTTACACGTATAGTTCTTTACTCCATTAGTCAAGGTCGAGCCCCTAGAGCAGTTACGTGCACTGTTCTTAGTGATTTATTCGTAGCGATATTTTGTGACAGTGCGAGTTTATTTTGTTTTGTTGTTTTAAATTTTTGTTTAGTTTTAATTTTGTTTAGTACAAACTGTACAGTAGTGTTTGTGTGTGGTATGTCCAAGCCACAATCCTATAAATCATTAACTTTGGCTGGAAAAGTAGTAATATGTGGAAAAGAAATTCCTTTTAAGAAACTTATTTAATTCAACTTTTGGATATTTCCAATTTTTTCCAGGTCCCTTCAAGTTCCAAACTATCCAGGTTCCACTGCACCATATGTTGCCAATATCAAGAGCCATTATGTTCAAAATAGGGATAGAAGCCTCAATTCTTAATTCTATTGAGATTTGAATTTGTTTTAAATATTTAAAAAAAAAAGTTAAGTGAAATTTGTTTTAGAGCTCTCAATACTGCTTATTGGTGGTTCATAACCAGTTATAATTATAGGATAAACTTGACAACCAAGCCACCAGTAATTTAACACTTAGCTGAAGTATGAATATTTAAAATTAATGTATTATAAGAAATTTTATTAATGGAAATGATTAAATAAAGAAAAGTAAAATAAATCAATAGGAGTAAAATTTTTGTGAAAAACCCCCCTAGGGTAAGAGGAAAAGTGGGGAAAATCCCATGCACAAAGGTGACCTTCCTTTCTTCTTTCTATAGAGAAGTAGTCAGACATTCTTCCTTTATCTCTTGTGTTTGATAAAGGCAAAATTTTCCCACAAAATTATTTATTTTTTTAAAATGTGTGTGGCCCTTTCTTTTACCCATAAAAAAACCAAAAAAAGGGAAAATGAGTACCTTTGTCATTTGGGATTCGCCTACATTTTTTTCCCCTTTCCCAGGGGGGCTTTTTCATTAAATTTATTCTTAGTAGTTTTTTTTTTTTTTTTTAGTTTTATCATTTCCTTTAAAAATTATTTAGCCCTGGGGGGGACCTCGTTTTTAAACTTTTGTATTTTTTAATTTTAAAAAAAAAAATTAAATTTTGTTACTTTTTGTCTTTTTTTTTATTTATTAATTTATATTCCCCTTTTTCTTTTTTTTTTTAAAAATTCGTTTAATTTGGGGGTTTGAGGTAAATTGGCATTGGGTTTTTTTTAAAATGGGGTTAAAAAACCCAAAAAATAGACTAAGTTCCCCTTTTAAATGTTCCAAAATTGTAGGTGTTTGGGGAAACAATTGTGCGCATGAGTTAAGGTTGAAATTTTTGGTTTTCTAGCAGAATAAAATAAATTATTGTTAATGTAATTTAAATTTTAATTGAGGGAAAAAGAGTCAAATTAAATTTTAAACAAAGGAAAGGGGTAAGTCAAGTAAAAGTATAATATACCAAAGGGGGAGTTACCCATTTAAAAATTCTGTTCAAAAATGAAATGCAACAAAAATTTTTTTGCCCGAAAATTAAATTCCCCTTCTCAAAAAAAACTGTTAATTTTTCCCGTCCCGTAGCTGCAGAAAAACCTTGCGGGCCCCCCTGAAGGCAGGAGCCTTTGGGGGAGGAAACGTAAAAATGAGCTTTTTTCGTCGGTTTTGGACGGTTCAGCGAACAGCTTTAGAACTGGAGTTGTCACTTGGGGGTCGTGGTGCCACAGTTCCCCCGATGTGGGGATGGGTGTTAGTTGGGTAGCTGACACCCCCCGGGGGTCAAGAAAAATCTAAAATTTTACTAAAAAATACGCTTGCTAGCTGAGAATATAGTGATGGAAAAGTACTCAAAATTACAAAAAACCCATGAAAACTTGTATTAAGAGCATTTGGGTTAAAAGTGAATTACGACCACTCAAAGTCCTTGTCCAGGGGTAAATAAGGTTATTAGGTAGGGAAAATGCTTTCAAGATTTTTTCATCAAAATTAAAATATTTTAAATAACAAGTTTAAAAATGTTCAAAATTGTATCCAATTGAAAATGTGGATCATATTTGGCCCATCTAAAACCCATTTTATTTTTAATTTCTTTTCTTTTACAAATAAATATATTCCAATAGATCATTTTTTAAAAAAAATAAGAATAAGTGGAGTAATAGTTTACTAAAAAGTGTACATCCCAAAATCTTCATAAAATATATTTTATTTTTTTAAAAATGGTCGAAAAACTAACTTTTTTTTATGTTTTTTAAAAATAACTAATAGCAAGTCAAGCAATTTCTACTTTGTGTAAAACTTTTGATATTGAAAAATGTATTTCCCAAATTAAATTTCTCAAATTTGTTTTTATTTCACATAGTAGTCTTATCTTTAATATAGTTTCACTTTAAAAACCCCCAACATGTAATTAAAAAAACCCCTATTTCTTTGTTTTCCCTTTTTTGGAGAAAAAGGTGCAATGTCAAAGTCGTACTCAGCCAAATCTTTTTAAACAATAAACGACGTTCCCAAGTATATTTTTAGGTAATTTTAAATAAAGTGTTTTGGTTTTTTATTTTCCCCGTGGCCCTATCGTCCGGTTTACATGCATACATTAATTTTATAATGGATTTAGGGATCAAGTAAAAATTTTCAATGAAATGTACTATCAATTGTGGGATGGAGAAGGGGGAAACCTTCAGGAAAAAAAACCTCAGTAACCCCAAAACCGGATTCGAACTCAATGTTCTGTCCCCAATAACCCAATCCCAGAGAGGAAGCTTTAGCCCTATGTGACAAAAATTATGCCCCTAGTGATAAGATAGAAAACAAACCCCCTTTTTGTAAAAATCCCCTAAAAAGATAAATCTCAGTCCCCCAGTCTAAGGAAGCTTTCAGTGAAATTCAAAAAGTTTCTGAAAAATAAAATTAGGGAAATTCAAAAAATGGCCCAGGAAAAACTAACAATCTATTTTTGTTAAGATCATTATTAACATGAAGCGTCAAACTTTACAGCTATGATTGGTTAAATTTAAATTTGCAATTGTGTGCTTTGTCACTTTAAACCCGTAGCTAAAAGAGCGTTAACCCAAATTTTAATTAACATTTTTTTTAAAAAAAATGTCTTCCCAACTTTTGAAATAAGAATAAAATACTGGAGAGATTGTTTGTCACTGTAATTTTGAAACCCCCTAAAAAGCAAAATTAAAAGTTATTATTGTTAAATTTGAAAGGTTTTTTTTTTTTTTTTTTGTGCTACTTTTCGGGTAAAAAACGTTTTAAAATTTTCCCAGTTTTCATTACTAGCAAAAGTGTGGTTATAAAAATGTGACAACTTTAAGAAAATAACAGAGTGCAGTTTACAACTTGTCAAGCTTTTGGAACTTAAATGTTAATTGCCAACTTAGCTTATCAGTGCAATTTATTTTGTCTTTTTAAACTGCCCCCGATAAGTTGTAAGGGCGGCAATGAATTTTTTAAGCCCCAAACGTGTGTGTGTATATTTAGCTCATGTTTTCTTAATTGTTCGGTTATTAAATTTAAAAATAATTAAGCTAATGAGCTAGCATGAAAAAGGTTGAATTTTGGAAGTGTACTTTATTTGAATGGGAGAGAGGGGGAAAACCAATTTGGTAAAAACCACCCAACCAAGATTTAAACCCCTAGTCTCCTTGTCATTGGCGTATAATCTAACACAAGAGTGATGTTGATCCCTGCGACCCCCAAAGCGGGTTTTGTCTTAATTACTTACCTCATTTTGCCATATCAAAAATTTAAGAATTTTTAGGAATGTTAAAAAAATAGTTTTTCTGAAGACTAATATTTATTAAAAACTTTAAATTTTTAAAGGGTTAAATTTTATTATGAAACTTACAAGATGTATTTTGGTTGATGAAGAATAAACATTTATTTTGAATCGGGGTGCACTTTCCCCTTTTTTCAATTCAAAAGAAACTTGAATTAAAATTTAGGAAATTTCTCGAAGCGAACCCAAAATTAGTTAAAAATGTTTTATTGTCTTTTTTGTTACTAATATTTAATTTAATTTTAATAAATCTAATTTATTAAACTCAATTGAATTATTTAAAAGGGGTTTTTACAAAAAAAATATGGTTTTTATTATATAAAAAGGGGAATAATTGACCATAAACTAGTATTTTAGCTGTAAATATTTTATTGACAAAGTTGGATGCGGGAAATTTTTTCGAATAAATTTGAAGCTGACATTTGTTTCAAATGTTTTGAACCCGAGTCAAGGCTTTGCAACACCAAATCTTGGTTTTAGAATATATTTTGAAAGATAGAAAAAATTTATTTATATCTTTCTTTAAAAATTTTCTTTTTTGATTGTTTTTTTTTTTTTCTTTTTTAAAAATTGGTTTTGAGCTTTCACTCAAATTTTAATTTCCACTAAATTAATCCTAGGTCAGCTTTTGAACGATAACAATCTTTTTTTTAAAGGCCCCTTATTTTACCTCTCTATTCAGCAACAGCGCACTGAAAAGTGTAAACTGTGTTTTTTTTTTTGAAAGAATTTTTGTTTTTTCCCTTTAAATTTTTGGCTTATGCTTTTTATAACAGATTCTGTTGAAGAAAAAATGTTAGAATGTTTCTAAATTAGCTTTGTTCGATTCAGGATGTTCCACGCTAAATGCAAAGTTAAAAAAAAAAATATAAAACAAATAAAATAAAAAAAAAATTTCGGTATGGAGGCGTAAGTTTTTAATTTAAAAATAGTGACTTAGTAAGAAAATTTATGAAAAAAATAAAGTACAAAAAAGAACAAAAAAAATAGATTTTAAAATTAATTATTGTAAACTTTTAAAAAAGAAAGTTTGTTATTATTTGTGTTAAAGTCCCCCCCTAATTTGAGGAATTTAAGAAAATAAAAACAAATTATTATTAGTTGAAATTACGTTTTAATATTCAAAGGGGGCAGTTAACATAGTGTCAAATGTATGATTTTTTGGGAAGGTTAGGAAAAGTGGTTAAAAAACATCAGAAAAGTTAGAAATTTTAAAACAGTAAAAGGAATTAATTTTAAATTTTTTCTGTTTTGGTGTCCGAAATTTAAAGGGTCACTCTTTAAATAGATTTAGGGTTCCTAAATTGAGTATCAGGTTTGAATCCAGTGGGGGGCCCGGAGGGGGTTTTTTCCAAAAGGTTTTCCATACATTTCCAAATAAATTGGGCTTCCCTTTTAAAATTAAACCCTTCCTCCCCCTAATCACAAAGTAATTAGATTATCGTTAACCTGAACCGGGTAGTGTGGCGTTTAAGAAAAAAAAATGTGTAAAAATAAAAGTTTTAAAATTAATGTATAAATGTGCTTTTTCGTGATTGCAACTTTTTGTAGAGTCCTTTAAAAAGTGTCAAACAAAACCACGGGTAAAACTTTTTTCAAAAACTGATGAAACTGTGTGAGAATTTGCAGCAATGTGCAATTTCATTGCGTGTCTTTTCTTCCCTAGCTATGGGTGGAGTTAATTTCGAAGGCAATTAGAAAATTTAAGAGCATGTTGGTTTTAAAAGGATCTTAGGGGTTCAACATTTGCTTAGGTAGTAAAACAGGCATTCCAGTTTTGGGGAGGAATAAAGGATCATCAGTAAATAGCTCATAAAGATGTCTTGGTGTTAAGGCGAAAGCAAGCCCTTGGTCCCTTCCCGCCCAATTAGGGTTTTTTTGCTTCCCTCGGCTGAAAACAGAGGGTCTGGCCCGACCCCAGCATGTGCCGTTTAGACTCGAATGCAGCTGTAAAAAATTATATATGATATTATTACATCTTCCTTTATTGTTTTTGTAAGGGGGCGAAACAGATATTTACCTTACATAATGAAAACTTTTTGGGGGTGTTCGAAAAAAAGGGTGTAAGGAAGTTTTTCTCAAAAGGGGATGAGGTACTGGGGAGGGGAAAGAGGATACATAATGTTTAATTTTCATATGCTGAACTTACAAGACATTTTTGGAAAATAAGTCTCGTAGTTTGGTGGGAAAAGAATGCGACAATGGCCTGAAAGAATAGGGTGTAGTGGGTGGAGGATAAAACTAGCTCAAGATAGGTTAGGTGGCTTATTTGTAAGTGCGGCAGTAAACTTTGATTTCCCAAATGTAGAGTAAGTAAGTATAAAAAGCAGTGAAAAAAATATTAATGGACAAAGTATGTTATGAAATGTACTACAAAGTGCAAGCCCCTATTTTTTGTGAAGTGCAGATGTACTTTTATTGAGTATGTCTGTCCTTGTATAGAAAAAGTTTTTACAAATCACAATAACAAAACGCGAGATAAAACTAATCTTTAATTGTTGAAATACAGGTAAGGCTAAATTTCAAAGTGCATAGTGACTAAATTTCCCCTTTGGGAATCGTGGTTAATGTATGTGAGTTTAGTTTTTTTAAAACATATATGCTTAAATTATTGAAATTGATTGATTTCTTGTTTTTGTTTTTGGATTTACTATATATGAGAAAGAGTCGGATAAATTTTAGTAATGGTAGATTACTTATTATTTTTTTGCCAAAATAAACAACTTGTTTAAATTTTCTTCACTCCATTCCTTTAAAGGAAATGCCAAATGTTATGTTTTATTAGTATTTTTATTCGATTTGAACTTTCACTTTTACAACCCCTTTTATTTAATTGTGAACTTTTTTGTTAAATGTTTCAAAATTAAATTTAAACAAAGTTTAAAAGTTTAGAAATCAATGGGGCCGCTGCAAAGGACTGTATAAATGTTTGTTATAAAATTCTTTCCTTAAAGATGACGGCCACTGATTGTTGTTAACAAGCCTGGCCGAAATGACCTTATGCCTCTAAAAAGAAATCTCCCCCACAGCCCCATGTGTGCTCATAAGGTTTTCTTATTTTAAAGGGTTTTTAAATTTAAAAACATAAAAAATTCAAAATTTTTTACAGTGATAAAGAAAAAAAAAAAAGTGGGTGGAAATAGTTGAAAATTCCCCTAATGTAATGTAATTTTTAATCACATGTGTTTGGGTAAGAAAAAATAATTAGGTCATCATCTTGAGATTAGTTTGTCCCTTATATGTTAAATTATTATTTGCTGTACACCTTTAAAAAGTTCCTTTCACTTGCTTTTTTGCACTTACATATTTGAAAATCTCCAATTACATCCATGATTTTTGCATTTTCTATGCACCAATGAAAAATTTTTCCCTTATAAAGTGCGTGCTCCAAACTTTTGATAGTTAAACTTTTTTGATTTCAAATTTATGCTTGCGGGCATGGGTTATTAATGTCTTCTGGTTTCTTATCTGTGTGTCATTGAAAACACTGTAAAAGGGGGTTGGGGCGGCAGAAATGGGGAGTTTCACCCTCTCACCAAAAAACACCAAATAATTTTAATAAAAAACTTAAAATTAATAAAATTAACATAGAAATAAAAGCATGGGAATTTTGAATAAATGAATTCATTTTTTTTTAAAAGGGTAACAATTTTTACAATTTCCCCAAACAAATTAACTAAAACAAAAAAGTGTAAATTTTACCTTTTTTTTAAAGTTTCAGGTATCAGGTTTGTAAAGTTTTAAATTTTTAAATTATTTTGGTGGTATAAAATATAATAAAGTAAAAAGTTTCCTTTCCACCTTTCATACCTTCTTCAAATAAAAACAATTTTACCTCAAGCGAAAAAGGGGTTTTATAATAAAAATTAGTAAAAAAAAAGATATTTTTGGGTTGAAACCATATTTTATGAATTCAAATTTTAAAAAAAATTTATGAACCAAGGGAAAATATAAATCAATAAAATAAGAGAAAGTAAAGGGGTGTTTTAGGGCCTTAAATATTATAACATTATACATTCTTAAAGTGAAATTAGGGTTTGGGGGCCCCGGGTTGTTAAGTTCATTTTTAAAATTATTATTGTTTGAATCACCAATAAGCAGTTTTAAAGTTCAAAAAACCCAATTTTTCCTTGGAAAAATTATTTTTTTAAGGAATTTTTAAGTTGGGATCCAAAATTTTTATCAAATCATCGAATCCGAATATCCTAAGGATTTGGGGTTTAGGAATAAAGGGTCCCTCCCCAATATCTAATTGTAAACATTTGTTTTTAAATTTGATTTTTAAAAGTGGGATTGAAAGAAAACATTGGTGCTCTGTACATGGAATAAAAGTTGGTTCGAGACATAAGGATCACCAGTGAGCGGCATATGAAGTGTGAAACTGTCCCCATCTTCACCCCGGTCCCATTAGCGTTTCCCACGAGGTGTAGAGCATGGAAAGAACCCCATTTTAGTCACCCACTCCGCCACCCAAAGGGAAAGGGAAGGCTCGCTCTGGTGAAAATACAAACAAATTTAAAGTGCAGATCAAAAAAAAAGAAAAGTATGCCAAGGTTTGGTGTTTCCAGGTTCGAACAAATTTAATATAATTTATTAGTTTTTTTTAGGTTTGGGTGAATCACAATTTTACGAATTTCGAAACGAATCTTGGAAAAAAATTTTGAATATAAAAGGAAATATCAAAATTATAAGATGGAAAATACAAACGGTAACTAAATGTTAACAAATTTTAAATTATTCCTTATTTTTTAATTCCCCTTTGTAAATGTTAAATTACTGGTCGGGGTCTGATTGGTAAGTTCTCTTATTTTTTATAATTGATTCTGAATACCCTAAGAGTATTATGGGCTAAAAAAAAATTTCACTCAAAAAAATTATAAAAAAAAGGGCCTTTTAAATGGATTGGAGTCTTCAAATCCCCCGTTAGCCAAGCCGGTAGTGGAAAAATTATGCTTGAATAAAAAAAAAACTGACCAGGCCCTAGGAGGAAAGAATGGGTGTAAAAATAAAGTCTTGAATAAAAAAATTTTTTTCAAATCCCTTTTATTTTAAAAAATTTTCCCTTTTGATTTGAGGGATTAAAAAGGGTGCAGGGCTCATCCCTTGTTTGTTTTTTCAAAAGGTCTTAGTAATTTTGGTTAATAAAAAAAATTAAATTTGGCTAATGAAATAGAATGGTAAAGCTGCTTGCAGGTGAGCCCTGCAAATGAGAAAAGGGAAAATTTTAAAGAAAATTTTCGCTTTTGGGTTTGGGGGGGAAACCATTTTGGAGAAAATTCAAATGAAAATTAAAAAATTTTTCATAAATTGGCTTCTTGACCTTTTTAAAAGCAAATTGATCAATTTGGTTGATTTAAAGTGATTTTAAAGATAACTAATTCCAAAATTAAAAACAGAAAGTTCCCCCGCCCATAAATTTACATCCCCCAACCAAAGAAAAATCGGTAAAAAATATATTATATTATGTGTGTGATGGAATGCCCTTTTTTTGAAAAAAGAAACAAAGGGATAAAACAAACTTTGTGTATCCCCAATGGGGTAGTAAGAGCGGTGCTAAATAATAATAATTAAACAAACTTCATGTATAATTTTTCCCCCATTTTTTTTGTTTTGTTTTGGGATTTTTAAAAATTTTTGAAGTAATTTTTTTTTTTTTTTTTGAACTATGTACTTTAAAAAGTTGGTTTTTTACCATTTTTTTGGCAAAAGAAAAATTTTTTTTTCAAAAAGAAAATTTTTTTTTACCCTTTTATACCAAAAATCCAATTTTTTTTTGTCGAAAGCCATCATTTTTTTTACTACAAATGAGGGTCTCTATTTTTGGTTAAATATTTGGAACATAAAGATTAGTTTTTTAAAATGATGCAAAAAAAAAAGGGATGTTTTGCAGTCCATTCAGTTGATCCCCCCTTTCAGAGATTTGGGTCTTCTTGCCAACGTATTTCCTTTCCAACACCCTATATAAGGTCCATTGTTTTTGAGAATTTAAAACAAAAAAAAAGGGGGGTAAATGCTTTAGTGCGGCCCCCAGCCCGGGGAGTGTCAGTGTTAAATTTAAACTTCCTTTAAGAATGTTAAAAATGTATGGCAAATTAACTATGTTTTGTTTTTAATAAATTTGGTGAAGATGGAACCCAAATTTTTAAAAAAAGGTTTTTAGTAAACAAGCTTAACCACCCTTAAATTGTTTTTTGTTTTTTGAAAATAAAACATTCCTTATTTAAAATAAAAAAAAATCCTCAAAACCAAAATTTTTAACTTTTTCTTTGGGCCCTTTTAAAAAAAATTTTAATTTTCTTAAATTGCTCATAAGTGAACTACCTTAAATAATTTTTAAATGTAAATAGTCCCCGTACCAAAATTTTTAAAAAATCATTAAAGGTATTTTCAAAAAAATTTTAAATTTTTTTAAAATCAGTCATGATTAAAATTTTTTTTTTATACCTACTGTTAGTACTGTTAACAATGGTTTTAAGCTGAGTATGGTTATTTTCATAGGAATGGTGCCTGAAATTTTTGTGGGGGAGAGTAAGAACCTATTTGAAAAAAAAAAAAAGTATTTCCCGCCAATATCAAACCCTTTACTCCGTGTCATCGGCAGTCAAGTGACTGTGAGGTTGTTTTTACCCCTTTGACCATGGGGCACAAAACAGGTGATAAAAAAAAATTTTAACAAATTTTTGGTGTAAAAGGTATTGACTTTTATAAGGGTTTTCCCCTTGGTGTTAGCTTACCAAAAAAGGTTTATTTTAATTTTTAAATTCCATTTTTACTTCACAAAAAAGCGGGTTTTTACTTTTTTTTTTTTTTTTAAAGGGGAGCTGGTTTTTAGGGGTAAGGTGTCAGATTTGTGTGGCGGCCCGGGGGTTTAATCCTCGGGCCGGCCAAAAATTTATTGATTACCAAACCCCTTTTTCACCCCTGACAAAAATCTTGTGAAGTGGGAATGCCAGGCCCCTGGTTCGGATTCCACGTTTAAAATGTAGGCCTTCTTTCATTCACAATCACCCCCCCATTACACATTAGGTAAAGGGGTTAACCCGAAGGGGGTAAGACGGATGCTAAAAAATAAAAATACTTTTTTTTTTTGGAGAGCTGTAAGGGGAAAAATTGGTTTTGACATGACCAAAAAAGAGATTAATGACTGGAAAATTAGGAAAAAACTAAAAAAGGGGATAAAAATATTCACAAAATGTATCAAAAAGCAAAACTGTGTTTTGTCAAGTAACAATATCTACCTTTCATTTGCTTCTTTTAGGCCCAATTAATGAATTAGGTTGCTTTTTCACTACCTTACTTTTTCATTAAGTGTGTTTCTAAATGGTTTATTATAAATAAAAATATGAGTGATGCTAAACTCAGTGATCAGTCAAAAATATCTAAGGGCCCCGCTGTTCACTTACCGTTGGTTTTTTGAGATGAACTGCCCCTCTCCGTTTTTCCAACTTTCAACCAGCTATAGCCGAAGACGGTCGTTGAGTTTGCTGAGTGTCTTTGGGGATAAATTTGCTCACTGGGCCCCCAAAATTCAGGTTGGTATCTGCAAAATAAACTGTAGACGAGGGGGCCCAACCCAAATTGTTTTAACTGTCACTTTCAAAAAAAAGTACTCAAAACACTTGGGATTTTTGTTATTTTGTTCAAAGTTGTAAGAACAAAAAATTTAAGACAAACACATATGGCTTGCAAGTAAAAAGAAAAAGACTGTTGCATTTTCAGGGGGCCACAGTATTTGTAAAAATATTTCCTGCTTTCCCCGACTTTCCTGTTTTTCCCAAGTTCCCCCGCCCTTTTTTCATAAAAAATTTCCCTTAAACTTTAAGGTATATACACGGAAATTTTTAATTTAAAAAAATTTATTTGGCCCCCTCCCCCCTTACGCCGACCCTTTTCACCTTCATGGAAAAAATAAGAAGCGACATCTTTCAATCGTTTGGGGGGATGGAAAAATAATCCTATCAAAAAATTTGTAACAAACTTGATTCCCTTTGGTATCATGTGCAGAAATTCGTATTAAATAAAGGCCCTAAAAACTACTAAGGTTTGTATTTTTACAGTTTTATTTTACCTTAAATGTAAATTTCCTGAACTGAATGCTTACAAAAGGAACTTTGCTGCTTTTATTATTCTGTTCAAATCAAATTTTTTTTTTTTTAAAATTATTTACTTAGTATACAATAAGAAACGTTATATTTAATAAAGTGAAGCTTTTTCTTCTTCAGTTTTGAACTCCCGTCTATTCTTCCGTTTTCTTCAGTTGCCCTCTTTTTTTTTTTTTTCTCCTTTTAAATCTTTAAAATTGTATACTAATTTCCTCTTTTTTTTCTTCTAGCCCTTTTTTACTTTTTTTTTGTTCTTATCTCAAGTATTCATGTAGCGTTTCCCAGCACCTCTCACGTAAACCAACTCTTTTTGCTAATGTGTATATTTTTTTAAACCCTCCGTTTGTATCTCATCATGATGTGACGCTGGCAATGACTGTCTTTTCTGCATGTTTTCAAACCAGTAAAGATTTATGATGAAAAACCACCTTAAAAAGTTGCATTCCCCTGGACAAGAAAGGCAAAAATTTATTACTTCCCAAAGATGTTTGTAGTTGTTTCTATTAGAAAAACATAAATAGTGTCAGTCTATTATCACTAAACGTACAAGGACGAAAAAATTTCTTTTAAGCTAGATTTTTTGAGGTTGCAAAAAAACAAGTATTTTTTTTGGCATTTTCAGCCCGAACATCATTTATGTGTTGCATGGTTTGGGTTCCCCAAAGAAAGAAAAACTCTTTGGGGCCAGTTTAGGTGAATGTTGAATAAAACAAAGGGTCCAATGAAAACAAACCTCCAGTTTTGTTTTAAGGGGGCTTTTTCTTGTAGTTTTGCAATCATGGTGGTTAAATTTTGGGCCTCATGTATAAAATTTTAAATTTTTTTCTTTCTGTTACTGTGATCGCAGTTTTCCTAAAAAAACGTTTTGTTGCAAATCCCCCATATCAAAATTTTTTGTAAGTCAAATTTTTTTGATTTTTTTTTTTGGTCAATAGCGAAAATTTGGACCCGTGCATATAAGATCAGGGTTTCACAAAGATTATAAGGTATTTAGGTTTCTCTACAGCTTCAAAAAGTTTTTGGGGTCTTGGTTTTTTTGTCTGGAACGTTGCAGGAAAAGGGTGACTTCTCTGCAATTTTTTGCAGAAAGTAGTTTAAAACATTTTGGAAGGTCAAGGCTGTCTTTTCGTGTTTACAGGTTTTATTTTAGGAATTTTTTTTCTTTGAGAAATTTAAAAAATGGTCCAAATTTGTAAAGCCCCTTTTAAAACACTTCGCATTTTTAACCAAAAACCCCCAAGAACTTTTAATGGAAAAATTTTCCCCCCGTCAAAAGGGGAACAAAGCCCAGGCTGGAGAAAGGAGTAAACGGTGTACATGGAGTTAAGCTATTATTCCCAATCAAAAAGATTACTCCTGTTTAAGGACCATGAAAACATGAAGCCCACTGTTCCCCGATTTAGAAATACCTTCATTGTCTGTTACGATTTGAGGGTTTTTTCCTGAAAAAGTGTTATAAACTTTAAATTTTAATTTGGGCCATCCATTGAACTTGTATCAACTTAGAGGTGGAAGGGGAAATATATCCCGAAAAAGTTCAGTATTTCACAGTGCTCCTATCGAAAAAAACCTGTTTAAATAAGATGATGACTTTTTTGATTTTTCCTTTTCCCCGAATCTAATTACAAAGTCCCTCTGTCCTCTTTAAAAATTTATTCAAAGCCCATCAAAAAAAATTAAAAGTTTTTACATGATTTTTAGGGGTCCAGTAAATTATTATGAAAGAAGGGGCCAAACCTGCAAATGAAGTATTTCCCTTTTCTCCACCCCAAAGGGGAAAAGGGATTGGGAAGGAACACCGGGAAAAATCAAATTTAAAAAAAGTACTTAAATTATTGCCGAATTTTAAAGACATTTTTTTTTTAAAAACTTGCATTCCCCAAAAGACTTCCCCCCTTGTTATTCATCTTTTTTAACAAAAATGTTTGGTTTCTTTTTTGGGGACTCACTATTTCACTTTTGAAAAGCTTCCCTTTTGCCCCACGTTTGATTTTCGATGAAACAGAAAAACTTTGAGAACCGCGAAACTCCTAGGTAGAATTCTTGTGGCCAGAGTTCTCTTGAAACTGGGGCTCGATAACCTGATCACTTTACTTTTTTTAAAAAAAAGTCAAAAGAGAGCTTGATTTGTCAAAATTTCAAGAGTTTTGATTGAGTGGTCCTTTTTTATGGGAAAACTAATGTTGCTTTCCCATATTACTTAAGTTTAATTTTTTTGCACATTTACAAAAAGCCTGCGCTTATTACTTTTCAACACCACTTATCCAGTATGAGAATTCAGGAAAATGGTTGGGCTTAGCCAGAGGGTTTTAAAAAAAGGTTTTTTGTTAGACTTGTGGGGTAGTCTAAACGTCCTGGTGAGTATCAAACTTTTAAAGATACAAACCTTTAACAAGAACAAAAAAATGACCTAAAATTAAAAGAATTGTCTGTGCAGGTAGGGAAATCGTGTTCACTTTTTAAAAAATGTCCCAAAATTGTGTTGGGCAAGTTTGGATGGTAAGGCCCTCGTTTCTTATTGGGGCGTGGTTATACGCGTAAAGAAAAAATATTTTCTTTTTTTTTTCTAAGTGTGAATGAAGCATGAATTGTCTTTCCCTGACTTTCCCTGCCTTTTTAAAGTTCCTGACTTTCCCCGGGGCTTTATTTTTTCCCTGATTTCCCCGACTTTCCAGGGTAGGAACCCTTTGGGTTAACATGTGCCTTGAAAAAAATATTTGGTTTAGGGCATTTTTTGCCCGTTTTTTTCCTCCAAAAAAACCAAACCCCTTTAAAAATAGGGGACATCCTTGAAAAAGTACCCAAAAGTTGATTAGGGCAATCTGCCAATTTTTTTTTGGAGGGAGTCGTTACAGAACTCTTACTGGCTATAAGTTTTTTTATTTTTTGATCCGTTTACTACCCGTTCAGGTTTACGCTTTAAGTCTAAATTTCGCTGTAAATTAGGAAAATTGGGAAGGTTGAATTAGAGGAAAATGAAACCCCCCCTTTGCGTGGAGGGGAGAAGGGGGAAAATTTTGGAAACCCCCCCCCCCAGTCCACCCCCCCGAGATTCGAAACCCCATCTCCCCCTCCTCAGCGTGAGTCAATACGACAAGCGCGTTAGCAACTAGCCCCCGAGGGGGTTCTTAATGTTAGTCTTAGGGTTTTACAGCTCCGTATTTTTTAGTTTGAAGCTAAAAATAGTAAAAACTGATGGTATCCATTTAAACTTATTGTTGTGGTTGGCCTATCCTATGTTAGTTAAGTGCAAAAAGTGTTTTCTTTTTTCGGGCTGTGCGAATGCTCAACCACTAATTTAGCAAGACAATTTTGGCACCATCTGTTGATGATAGGCATTTGGACCTTTGAATGTATTGTTTATGCTGATCTTCATGTTGTGCTTTAAGGCGAGGATGTAAGGAACGTGAAAAAAAGGCCCAATGTTTTTGCATTTTTAAATAACAAAACACTTTTTTTTTTGCCAAATATTGCTCCGTAGAAACATTAGTTTAATTTTCTTCATATGGTGTTTATCAACAATTGTTGAATATTTGTCATGAGTATAATAGCATTAGTGGAGAAACTTTTTAAAAAAAGAGAAAAATTATTATTATTATTAGCACCGCGTTTTACTACCCATTCGGGTTATCGCACTTACGCTATGTGTAAGGGTAGGGTGATTGTGAGATGAAATGAAGGACCTACAGTTTAATGTGGAATCCGAACCACGGTGGCGGCCAAAGAGAAAAGTTGTCATTAAAATTTCCCGAACACTCTGGCTTATATTCAAGAACTAGTGGGTCACCGTGTAAAGGAAATTAAACTATATGTTGTGGAAATTGTTTGATTTCTTTTGACCTTTCTCGCTATTCCCCGTAACTCCACCCTTTTGTACCAGTGACTCATGGGGAGTGGACAACCTTGACCTTTGTTTTGTTTCTTTGAATAAACAGTTATTTCTTTCTTCCTTTAACCGGCGTTGGGGGAGAGAAAGAGACTAAAAAAAAGTCAGCAAATGAGTGAGACCTTTTATTTTATTGGAAAAAAGAGGTATTGTGGGTGGCCCAAAGGGGTTTTACAGTAGGGGGTGGGATGATAGTTAATGGATTTGTTTGGGCTACATCAAAACTATAGCTCAGTTTGGTAAAGATTGGCCAGTACTAATGTATGTTGCCCAGAGGATGCCAGAATGTACTAATTGTATTCCTTTTGGTGGAAACTCTTTCCATGTCCCAATGATTTTGAGGAGAAATGGACCCAAAGAAGTGAATAAAATGGAGTGGATACCATGGGATTTATTGCCTTTTGAAAATATCTCCCAGTAACACCCAAGAATTTATTCGTAAATATAAGACAACCATAAAATTAAAAAAACACAAGTGAACAACCAATTATACTTTTCAATTATTTTTGATAATAATTATAACTGACGTGTGTGAAATCACTTTTCCAGCACCAAGCGAAGTCAAAACCCAATAATATGAGATTTCTCCCATAGCTGAATGAGTTCCGAATTATTTAAAAAAAAAAAGTTTAATCTTAAATACAAATATTATACTTTACATAAGTATGTGAATTTAGGTATCAATTATAATTTACAAATTACTTTAATTCAAACTAATTAATACATTTGGTCCCAACTTGTAAATGTGAGGAATGCCAGACCTCCCCGTGGTTCAGATCCCAAGTTAAACTGTATGTCATCCATTTCATCTCACAATCAAACCTACCTTTCCAAAAGCGAAAGTGGTACAACCCGAACAGGTAGTAAGTTGATGACAATTTAATAATAATAATAATAAATAATAATAGTTTTATTTTGTCATAAAATGATAAATTAAGTTACCATCACAAAATGCAATTTAATTGTTTTAGATTTTTTTTTATTTTCAACACCAATTTGTCGGGGGAAATAAAATAAAAAAATTAAATTAAAATAAACATTAATATGTTTTTAGCTTGAAATATTCTTTTTGGTGAAGTTTCATAATTGTCGAGTACAAAATTTTTTACTTTTGAATCAAAGCAAACGAAATTTGATAGAGATCCTGAATTATGAATTGAATTTTACAAAATAATAAAAACTTAAGACGTCAAATTTCTCACATTTATATTTTTCTTCAATTCTATTTTGTTACTATGTGAATCCATAAATTTAAGTGGTAAATTAATGGTCAGTTAGTGTCTTATTCTTATATTGGGTTAAATGGCTAGTAAGCATCATTATAATTTTAAAAGGGTTCGGTCTTTTGACTCCTGGATAAATATTAATCTGGTAGATAAATATTTCTATCTGGTCTATAAGTTAAAAGTTATCTAAAAGTTAAAATGGTTGTTGCCAAAAGTGATGTGTGGTTTTCCAGATTCTGTTTTTAGGTTAAAATATTGGTTCATGTGTTTTGGTTAACAGGGACCCAGACACTAACCTATTAAAAGGGTCAAAACATTTAATTCACACTTTTATATAAACTGGCAAGCTATTTGTAGAGTTATATTTATATAAAAACAAATTATCAAAATGTGAGTACAATAAATGAAATTTTGTAAATGTTGACCCAACTAATGACCACTTTTTGGCGGGACACCGAAAATTAGTACTTGCAAGAATCTTAGCTTCTGCGCCCACATGACGCCATCTGTTTACTCACACTCATTTAGCCGCATTGTTTAACAAATGTTGAGCATTGTAGCCACTTTCCAGGTAGTGCGTAGCAGTAGGTTTATATGCATGCACACACCAGTAAAAATAGTACCAACCTTGCGTTTTCGGCATAAAATATAGTTATCCTTCAGATAGCTATCTGGCAGAGAAATTCATTTCATAATATACGTAAAATATTAGAGTGGCTGATAACCTTTATCTGGTCACTAACTTTAACCTCCCAATAGCAATATTTATTTATTAATCATAAGACCGGCCCTAAAAACAAAAAAATATTTGAAGAAAATAAAATATTAATATTTTTAAAGTTTC
Organism: Timema cristinae; assembly: GCA_039000515.1. Classification (NCBI taxonomy): domain Eukaryota; kingdom Metazoa; phylum Arthropoda; class Insecta; order Phasmatodea; family Timematidae; genus Timema; species Timema cristinae. The sequence continues at coordinate 30,365,924 of JBCFYV010002255.1, forward strand.
GATGATTTTAAAGCTTTAACCCTACTTTTTTATTGTGAAAGCCGACTGTATTTGACTGTATATTTGTTCCCGTCTTTTTTCTTGTCCTTCTTCAGTATTAAGTGGTTTTAGGTCAACACTTAAGATGTGGTTCTCCAACCTTAAAGGTGTGATAGGATGACCAGCGCTTTCTATAGAAAAATAGCAAGAGAGCCCTCTTGGGGGACATATCTGGTATTTGTTATGTTAACACAAACAAACAGGCTTAGAGACAAGAAAGAGCTGACATTTTCAACACAAGCCAAGGATGGGACTGAGGTTAAAACGTAAACACTATTCAATAGAACCTAGACCTCTTGGAGAAAAACCAAAGTAGTTTTTTATTTTTTTATTTATGAATAGAGAGGTAGGGATGGCTGTTAGGACTATGGTGATGATCATAAGATATGACGGCTAATTGTTTGCTTTGAAACTGGGGTTTAGGTGCAGGTGATAGGTACTGGAAGTCCTGTAAGTTCAATTTGCAAAAGTCTTGGCTTTTGTTTTTGATACCTTTAAAGGGGGGTAAGGGTTACTGGTAATGTTACTTTAAAAAACACAATTATTTCTTGGTCCATCTTAAAAAGAGGCCAGGGAAGAGTGCAGTATGTGCAAAAGAAAGGAGTAACAGGGTTATATGCTTACAATAATGGCATAGGGATGACAAAGTATAATTTCAGAAGAAATGTATTCACACATCTTCATGAGAAAAACCATTTAAGAAATACCACCCTTCAGTAAAACTTGAGTAGGCATTGAGACCTAACTCCCCCTCACCATAAATACAGTCCAATCCAGCAAAAGAAAGATGTGTTAATACCTGGGGTGCATTGATTTAGGTAAAAGTAATGTTAACCAATCTAACATTAACATAGCTGGATTAAATAGCCCAAATTACATTTATAGCCCATCTAAATATCTGTTCTATACCTTGGAGTTAATAAGAGGATTTGAAAAAATTATAGAGGCCTAGGTTTTATCAGTACAAATTGTATATATGATTGATAGGGGGGTGCAAAAAGGATTATTTATCGAATCAAATAATTCCCAACCCCCTTAAAAAGTTTTCAAGGTTTTTAAATCTTTTAAATGGTCTCTAGGCTTGACACCCCTTAAATGGTATTTAGATTTTATACCCCTTATTCTCTTGTCTATGCTTGGGTATTTAGGTTTGAAACCCTTAAAGTTCTCTAGGGCTTGACACCCCTTTTAATCTATTTTTGTCTGGGTCGCCTCCCTGTATGGCCAACAAGTAAAAGACAGACTGACAGGTGCACTCAAATTGTCGACTTGCATATTTTCTTCCCTCCTTCCCTTTCATTTTCACTCGGACGGAAATATTGGGAGAGTTTGCTATTTTATCCTTCTCTAAATGTTTCAACACCAAGCACTTTCTTAGTAGACTGAGATTTAGATAGAGTCATGTGGCTTCCAACTGTTTGTCTCTCCAACAGCAGTTTATAAAACCCCTCACCCTTCTTCCAACCCTTTGCAGGTTTTCTTTCTGCTAACAAACAGTATTCCCCTCTCCCCTCATATTGCACAAAGGACAGAGTATTTTAAACTAAGTCACCCGATTAGCTACCTGCTTGTCTCACCCTATTTTAAAAATTTTGGTGTGGGAGGGCTTTTAAGAAATTTATGACACAACTATTCGCTCTTGCTATTCAGAGGTCTATTCGAAGTTTCGAATCGAATATTCGGTTGTTAATTTTTTTGAAATTATTCAAAATTTTGAATAAATTGCACACCCTAATGATTGATGATACTGTATTTGTTACAGTTTGTGAACAACGCACATTTTTCTGATGAAGACGCTAAGGAACCATGGATCATCGTTGAGACCAAGTACTTCGATAACCCCCCTGTATACTTGGAGTTCTTCTGGACCTGCGCAAGACACAAGATGTTCATCAATTTTATTACGACTCCCACACAATGTATTTCTGGAGTATTTAAAAAAAAGATACTAATTTAGGTTTAATATTTTCTTTTACTGTGATATGTGTATTAAAAGTGACGCATTTACTAGCTAGAAATATTATGACAGTATGTATAATTTACTATGGTAAGTACAAACAAAAAATAAAATTGTTAATCATGTATTTAATACTGCCGTACTTTTACCACTGTTCTACTGTCAGGGTGGCTAAAATACTTTTTTTTTCAAAATTCCCTGACTTTTTCAGGTTTTCCAGGCAACATTTTTAATTTTTCCTGACTACTTTTTTCCGTTTTAATGGTGGATGATGATTTTTGTTATTTTTTGATCACATATTTAAAAAAATTTGGGATCTACTAAACTTTAACGGTTTATCAGTTATTTTAAAAATTAAATGTTTTCTCTTTAGGTATTTTTAACTTTTGTTTTATTATGAAAAAATTGCATTGAGCAAAACATTTAGTAATGAATAAAATGATTTGATTTTTTAGGAAAATGTAGAACACAAATAAAAGAAAAGACACTAACACATATTTACACACACTTCAATTTTCAATGGTGTACTACACACCACCACCACCACCACCTCCATCCATACAGTAAATGACAATTTTCAGGGGATTTAATCTTCATCAGAGAAGTTTTTATCTTACCAAAACAAGTTGGCATCATTGAAGACAACATTCTTTTTAGTCTGTTATACTACTTCCTGAGGAAGGTGCTTTAATGCATCAAAATATTGAAGTGTGTGTAATATGTGTTAGTGTCTTTTCTTTTATTTGTGTTCTATCATTTTAAAATAACTTTTGTTTTTAGTGTTTGGTTGCGAAATTAATTGGGGTATTTTAGACAAAATTTTTCATTCTCTAACTTTTCCCTTATTTTTAGTTAAATTCTGACATTTCCTGTTTTTCCTGTCATCCAAAATTCCTGACTTTTCAAGGTTTTTCTGTTTTCCCTGTCTGTAACACCATGATGTACATATTATTTTGTGATTTTTTTAAAACTAACCTTGTTATTTATTTATTATTTGTGAAAGGTAGGAAAAGTTGGAAAAAAAGAGAGTAGGGTTTCAGGGGGTGTTAGGGAAGGAAGGATGGGGAAAGAAAAACGAGGAGGGTAGAAATGGAGGTTGGAGTTAGGTGCAAGAAATAAAATGAAAGTGGCAAACAACTGGTACAAGAAGGAAAGAGAAAGTCATAAGATCACTAGATACAGTTGGGATGGGGAGAAAAAGTTGTTGATTAACTACTTTCTCATGGATGGAAAAAATGAAAAGGCAGAGTGTAAACATCAAAGTAATACCCAAATGTGTCCTTGATAGTGACCGCAGGTTGTTGGTGGCAGACATAAAGGGATGGGAGTCTAGGAAAAAGGTTTGTAAGACAAGAAAGAAGATACAGGTGTGGAGGAAAAGATTGAAGGGGGAAAGGGGAGCTGTACCTAAAAAAGTCAAAAAGCTTTTTACCCAAAGGTGAGATGCAAATGTAGAGAATGAAGGGGGAAAAGGGTTTTAAAAACAGGGTTTGGTGGAGCGGCAGAGGAGGTATGTCTTATGTGGAAGGACATGTAATAAGAGGAAGTGGAAGGAGATAGCTTGGTGTAACGACAGGGTGAAGGAAGCAGTAGAGGAGAAAAACAAGCATTCAGAAGGAGTTTAAAAAGAGGAATGAGAAAAAAAGGAAGATAATAGGGAGAAAAAGAAAAAAACGAAAAGGTTGTACGAGAAACCCAAATTGGAGAAAAAGGATGGAAATGCTGGAAGAGAAAGGGAA
>JBCFYV010002255.1:30369758-30400617 GCA_039000515.1 Timema cristinae
AACGATAATCTAGGTTATAGGCTTGTAAGAAGTACGATATCTACTAAACCTTGATTTTAGTATATGTAAGGCTTTATTTCGTTTATCAGTATTTTGGTAGGATAAACTGCCATTTGTAATGGGATTAGAGATTTCCTTCTGAAAGGTATTTTATCTATCTAAACACTAGTATAGGGTAGGATTCTGGTACAAGATAAAGCCTTCCAAACGAGCTTCCTTCAAATATTATCGTATATATTAGCCTACATCAACTTATTTAAAGGAAAAACTCACAAGTTTCAAACTTTGTTATACTTTTAAAAACATTTACTAACACATTTTATAATTTAACTAATCCCACATTGTTGTGTCTCATATGTTCAATCAAATTAATGAACCATGTCAAAATGCCACATAGTCTTGTATGGGTGTAAAAGAGAAAGATTTACCTGAAGGTTTCTTCTCTCCCTACACAATGGTATGCAGACGACAGCACGAAAATTTTAGCTACTGCTACAGATGTCCATCCAGTTATATTATAGAGATCAATGAATTTAATATAAAAGTGCTGCTATCTATCCATTTTATGTAAAACCTCTGCGATAAATGAGAGACGTCGGTGGCTTAATTTATATCAAAGCTAGTTTTTATATGTTTTTCCCAAATTTTACTCTGTTAAATATAATGGATTAAAAATGTTATTCATTAATTAAGTTAAGAAAAATAATATGTACGATAAAAAGTAAATTAAATAGGACTTATGGTAGTTATTTTAAATATCAAACATGTTAAATTTTAACTAGTCAATGATAGAGTTTGGGTATATAAGAGTCACTGAAAAAATATTTTCACATTATATTTATACTTACCTGGCGTAGGGGTTACCATGATCATGAAGGTGGTTCCCCCAGGGTGAGGCCCTTGCATTGCACTTCGCTTGGGTTGACCCCTGCGATAGTCCCAAATGTGGATTACTCGGGCGCGTAATTTTTGGTAGTCGGGACTGCGTTCGCGCAGTCCTGGAATAATAACCATTCTAAATCTTAAGATTATAAAATATATCAAAAAGTACTAATAATTATTTTGTGCTTATTTAAACGATCTGTATAGATAAACTTGTGGCTAGAAGTGCTAGATATATTAGCATAACGCGGCGGGCCACTTCAGGATAGTTGGCAATACTAATTGGGCCTTCTTCCATTAATGCTGGCGAGATTCTAACAAAACTATTCATATCCTTGTCCCTTTCCCCTTATATCCTTGAATAATTTGGCATTGTATAGTAAGCATACAGTTGTATCCTTACATTAGTTAATTAAACTTGTCATAAAAATTAAGTTTTCTAGATTTCCTAAAGTGATTGACTTTTTTTTTCATTTGTTTCTATCTGGAAAAATATGTTAACATCTTTAATATAGTGTCAGTCCAAGCTAAATCATTACTAAACCTTAGCAAATGAAACGAAATTGTGATTTATCAAAATTATTTAGTGCAATATAAATAATTTTGCGGCTGATCCTAATTTTAACATTTAATTTTTTTTTCAGACATCTAATGGGTGTTAACAAAAAGTAAATAACTTTATTCATCTTTGAAAATCTAATTTTCACTAGAATACATACACAAAAGAAAATCACACATAAGTAGAACATATTAAACAAGCTGCAAATAAAAAATATTGCTCACAGCAGCCAAATACTTAGAGAGGCCTCGGTACAACTATTTTTTAATGTCGGCTATTACTATATTAATATTTTTCTATTTTCCAAACCTACCTTCATACTGTAACTCTCCTAAAGCTATGCAACCTCAGAGAAAATTCCAACTCCATTGTGGACTCACACATCAGTAGGGGTTTTGCTGAGAATACTCTTTGTAATATCAAGTTCTTCCCCTCGTAAAGCTTACCCTTTGGTATTCCCCAACTATTTGAAACCCAAACCACATGAATTTAACTCCAGTGGTATGTCTAGTGGTGGGCTACCCACTCGAAAAGTTATATCTCAAAGAGCTTTTGATCAAGACGGCTTGTGGAATATTAGATTGAATTGAAATTAAGAAATAAAGAAAATGGCAATAAATAAGCATCTTACATTAATTAATACAATAATAGGGTTAGTGTTAATGTATCTATTAGTAATAAATAACTAAATTAGTCACTCTCTTTAAATCAAATAAGTATAGTTATGACAAATTATATAAAATATAAATTAATAAAAGATGCTATGACGGGACAGTCTATTTATTTGAAACTTTTTTTTTTGTAGTATGTACAGTACAAATAAACTTATTTAACTGGACAGTTGAAATTAATTATTAAATCCCAATGATGCTATACAATAAGTTTATTGTGTACAAAAGCACAAAAATGACTCTTAATGTAATACTATAATGATTTTGACAATTGATTGTCAAAATATTGTTTTATTGTAAATATTAACCACTTTTGTAGAAAGTTAAGTTGCATACATCATCCCATATTAATTAAATTATAAGTTATAGCACAGCGTCTTACTACCTGTTCGAGCTATACGCCTAATTACTAATTACGCTAATGGGTTATAGGAATTGGGAAGGTTGAATTTAGAGGTAGTGAACCCACATTTGTGTAGAGGGAGAGTGGAAAACTATTTAGGAAGAACCACTCCCAGTTCACCTAGCCAAGATTCGAATCACGATCTCCCCGTCCTCGGCAGTCTAGCTCAACTCGAAACTAGCGTGTTAGCTAACTACGCCACTGAGGCATGTTCCATAATAAGCCAATAAATAATAATGCATGGACTAAATAAAGTATACTTCAATAAATGCACCTTTTCACAAAATACATTTTATGAAATGTTCAAAATAAATTAAATTAAATTAAATATTTTAACAATAAAGTAAAATACTGACAATACTACTCAAAGAATCGGAATGAAGGCCTTGTTTCACCTAGGAGAAGCATAAATAGATTTTTTTTTACGATGTTGGGAATGGTTGCTCTAGTTATAGTATTAGAAATTACTATATACAGCATTAAAACTAAATCTAATGATATTTCTATCGAAGACTCATCTCAAAAACCGACTTATTTTCATTCAGGAATATAAAAATGTTTTATCAACGGTTTTTAGACTATAAGAGTAGGATAGACTCGAGTAAAAACTGATATATCTTGAGAATAGGGGTTTGGACTTTTTACTAGCCATGGTTCAAACCGGCTCATTGGCGCGAGCTAGCACACTTAACCTCACTCACTCAAAAGATTCGTATCATTTACCTTTATTGCTCCCTAAAAGAGCTTAGCTCTTGTTCTCATAACTCCTGCTAGAGCTAGGATTGTGAGCGAGATAACACCACTTGTGTTCCCGACATTGAACATATGTTGACCTCCAAACAAGTGACACTCCACCAAAAGTCATCAAGACCACAGTGATATCACAGAACAGAAACGACAAATAATGTTTAGGCATTCTTTATTAGGCTTAGCAATGTAAGTATATGGGAAACCTTTAATGTTTCTTGGAAATGTATACACAATTTTTTTATAATTTAAAATTTTTTTTTTTTAATAATTGAAGTTTTTTTATTTAAAACAAAATGAGACCGAATCTTAGTCAGTTTTAACTAATATTGCGAGTCCCTATTAATTACTATTTTTACTATTATTACTAATACTGTATTAAAAAAGTTTGTAAGTTATTAGGAAACTTAATGATATTGAACTAGTATCTGTATATTTTTAACTCTCTTACTTACATCTATAATCCCACACCTTTACTGATGGGTGAAACATATCAATAAATCATCTAGGAATAGAGATTTTTATTCACAATGAGCCACCATTTTGTAAGTCAAAAAGCTATAATAATTTTATATTTAATTTATCGACTTGTAAATTATAGTATTAATTAGTAAGTTATTGTTTATATAAAAAATCTCATTCTTTCTTATTGTTCTAGGGCGGAGGTCTGCGAACTTGTTGAACAAAGGGCCACATTTATGTATATATTTATATCTCCCACAAATCCCCCAGTTTGTATTTATACATATGTATATAATCCTATTCACCCCGTTATTATATATTCAAAACTCTTTGTACAAGCTTTAATCGGAGATAGGAACCCTAAACCAAACCTTTTTTTAAAATTAATGTATGTCCTCATACTTAATAGTTTGAGAGGGAATATATAACTAAGCCATGTTTGCAATATAACCTTTTGTAAATTCTATTGTTTCAAGCATATGGTTGTATCGTTTTAGTAAAATATCTCTATTTTCCTTTATTCTTCACTCACTCGCAAACGTTTTTAGCCCACGAAGCTACTAAATTGTGATTGGACTGGTTAGTGATTGAAGTAACAAACTGGTCTGCAACTTGTTTTATACTTATGTTTTGTACGCAGTGTGATGCAAAAATGACAGAATTTCAATCAGTTTCGTACTATCTGGCTGCAACCACCTTATCCTGCTTCTAGAATATTTAATATTTACTTTTGTTTTACTCTATTCTGTTGAAAAAGCGGACTGATGAAACCTGAAAATTTCATAATTATTTGTTTTGATTGTTTTAATTGCGAACTTCTAGTTTTCTGGTGAGAAGGCCTTGCCCTTTTACCCTCTTTTGTTAATATTTATTAACATAACGTCTATTGACTAGAGTGCTGAGAATGATTTGTTTATCTATTGTTAGTACAGATACAATAGACATAACCAATTAATATTTTGGATTCATCCATACAATGAAAATAATATAATTTACAGAATAATACATAATAATAATAGAAGACTATTTTTGCGGCAAATGAACTGCAACAAACTGATGCAAAATGTATAGCTTTGTACAGAATGTTAAAAGAGTTACCTTGAATCGTACATTAAATTGCAATCATTGTTCATTCGTGATGATTGAATTTGTCGCCCAACGACTAGCATGTTGAGTTTCCTGTGATTAATCACGGACACGTAAACCGGTTAGTAAACATTGAGTGGACTGCTATTGAAGTATATTAGCGGTTACTCTCAAAACTACTGGTTGGTAATTTGGGTTTTACTCACATCACTTTTGAGTCTTATTTTAGTAGCTCCATGAGTGAAAGGCCTTTCTGTTATTCCGCTCCTCTCCTATCTCTGTATTTTTTCTCATCACCAATTTTCTCCTTTGTATTCTTACCCTTTCCGTTTATATACTATCTCAGCCTTGCTGCTTTTCTTACATCCAATATCCATGTTTCTGCTGCATATGTAGCCATGTGTAAAAAAGTACACCTATGTAACACTTCTTTACACTTGAGGGGCATTTATATTTTCCGTAGCGGGTCTTTTAACTGTAAAACACCTCCACTTCCTGTCTTCTTTTTAGTTATTCTTTGTTCCCACCCTTCACTTCAATTACAATTTCAAGATATTTTACATTCTTTCCATTCCAATGAAAAAATAGGTTAGCAAAAAATGAGGTTTCATTTAGAGAAGGAAGTATTAAGTTTTATCTACATTTGTTAACCAAACTCTAAATAAGGTTTAGTGCCATTAATACTTTTGCTAGCCACAAGGTGTTTTAAGGAGATTATAAGAAAAATGCATCCACCCTTTAAATTTATATCTAAGAAGGAAATGGGAAAATAATTTATGAAAATAAGCACAAGGTGAGTAATGATTGCAAGGTTTTTATTTTTGGAACAAGCTATAGAAATAATAACAAACTGGAGATAATTATTTAACCAACACTATTGCAATGAGACTATGCCAAACAATTTTGTTCCAAATTTAATTTACTATGCTTAAAATAGTTTGCTTTTTTTTTTTTGATAAAACACATCTGAAATTTGTTGTTTCTATATTTAAAATTTTTTAAAATTCTTTAAAATGCATAAGTGAATAATGCTTACATTTTTAATCACAGAACTGATGTTAACTAGTCTCTTAGATAAATTTATCACAAGAAATAATAAGATAAAACACAAACGGCAAGACAGACGACGCACATCCGAATTGCGATTCCAAGCACACCGATACAAACATACACAAGTAATTCTGGAAGGAAGGATAAAAATAAACACAACTGTGCACTGTGATCTAAAAACACTATTCTCTTGTTCCACAATAATTATAATAAAAATAATATTATATCAATACTATTAATAAAAATTTCAGTAGCAAATTTCCACGCGAAAGTTTCTCAAACACGATCGAGTTTTTTTTTTTTTTTACTTCCCACACAAAACCGAACCTCTCACAAATATGTTACAAAGACATGTACACATTATAATAGAGATGCCATTCAACAATAATTAGTGTTTCTTTTAGTTATCAACATTTGTACAGTTTTATAAAGCCATATGTGTCCTTCCCTTACTCTGAATATTAAAGCAACCCACCCCCTTCCCCTCCATTACAAGCTACACAAGGCAATGCTTCCCTTTGCTCAAACAGCAAAATTAATAGAAACAAACACATACACTTTTTGGTGACAAAGTAAAATTCTGTTTGACTATGCATTACAAAAATAATAAATGCTGAAAGTAGAAAGATTTGTTTTTTTCAAAGACATTTAACAACTGTAAAGTCTTGTTGCAATGTGTAAGAAGTGTCACTACACATAACGTTTTGGCATCCCTACTAAACAAGTCAGTTTCTTGTTCACTCGTCATACGGTGGCTTTTATCGAAGCAAACCATGACGGACGGTTCACTACGAGGTCATCATATCACTGACAGACGCTGCCGTCATGTTAGGACCTTTCAGTGAGTCATTGATGTCCCGTCGGAACATTGACAGATTTTGTGTGAATCTAAAACAAGGATAGGTATTCAAATAAATTACACCTTTGTATAATCAGCATGCTAAATTTAAATATGTTAAAATTATAAAAATAAAATAAATAAAATAGATATTAGAATTAATTTATAGTTTTTTAAGGAAAACTTAAAATTTGATGGTAGAGGTAACCCATTATCTCTTTGTATACTGGCAGGAGTGTAAACTGTTTTGCTTTTTACTGTAACATTTATATTTATTAGCATTTTATTCATCCCCGTTTCTTTATCTTACACTTCCTTCCAAATTGTAAGTTAAATTAACAAGAATAATATTTTTGTCTAATATAAACCAGAGATTTAAACAAATATATTTGAGTCCACTTTTGAGAAATTTCCAAATATCAATTTTCTTTTCTAAAAATAACTTTTTGTAAATATACCGGCAGCATTTTTTTAAGAAAGCAATGTAAAAAACAATTAAAACACTTTCATATAATTTTAAGTATGGAAGTAACAACATTATCTACATTTGTAACCACAGTAGATTTATAATATATATTACATGACTATTGCTAGATTACAATAAAAATAAAGTTTTTCAAATTTAGCAAGTACTTATTTTAATGTGCACTTTCTGAACCGACTGGTTATATCAACATACGAGAATTTCTATGAGTGATAGCGAAACAGCCTACCAATTTTACCAGGATTCCAGGATTCTTTTATTTGTCACAATCGAAATGGGACCGACGACTTTGATTTTCCTTCGAAAGGAATTGTGCTACAGATTTTTATGGCTCAAGAAAAATCTGTTGACCCCAGTTGGGTTTGAACCCACAAACATCGGGTACTGAGGCGAGCACTTTAAAACATAGTTATCATTGTTTTAAACAAATAATAATCTCAACTCTACTTGATTTTGTAATTAAAATACTCAAAATCACAGAATAATTTATCAAAAAATAGATGTATGTTGACAAACCTGTCTCGGTTCTTGGTGAGAAGATTCCTCTCTATGCCATCCATGAGGTTCTCAAACCACTGTGCCATGGCTGCCTGCTTGTCCGGCGGCTGAGACCGGATTATGTTCTCTCTCAATTGGTTGAAATACTGCAAGAACATAGGTGGGGGATATCACACATATCTCTATGCTTAATTTAATTTTCTGCTGTAACTTAATTTAATATCTTTTAAAGCTTTGTAGAGTATAATATTTCTATCCAACATTTGTGTTTTCGCAGTTCTACTAGCTTTCAATGTGTATCTTACTAAACATTAAAATTAATTTAGTTAAAGAGTTTGGCTTAGGTTTTAACCCTCCTATATAATGGAAAAAATATATAAAATATAGTAGCAGTTTATCTATAATTGTGTTATATATATACATACACACACACACACACACACTCAGGTTCTTTACTCGTTCCCAGAGGTATTTTTCATTTTCAATTTAAAAATTTATCCAAGTCGATTGGCCTAGGTAGCACACAGGAACTATTAACAATAACCTTTGTACACCATTTACGGTCGGACCTCCATCAGAGTCGATAGTTCCATAACAATATTTACTAATCAATGCACTCATTATAAGTGAATAAAATCATATTATTATAAGTTATGTTCATAAATTTATTTAAAAACAAACAATAAAAAAAAGTGTTGAGACTTTAAAAAAAAAACATGTACAGTACTATTCAAATGGATCTAAATTTGTGTGAAAAACTTTATAATGTATTGCTGCACAGTAAATTTTAATGAAGATTCATTATAAAAGTGTTCACACTTATTAGGTCCATGAAATATATTGTCAAGAACATTTTTGGTGAATTGAATACCACGACGTATTGTGTGTTAAGCTCGGCCAAAATTTCTTTTTTAAAAGGCTTAGAGGTTGAACCTGATTTATAGAGGAGAAAGACTACTCGAGGAATGGGGTGAGAGGAGTGTGAAGACAATACCACCCTGCAAGGTGACCCGTTGGTGTCACAATGACCTTGACCAAACATTTCCTTATTTCTCTTGCAATATTTCCATTCTATTTTTCTCACTTGTTTTTCTTATACCATCATCATTATGGGGGAAAAGTCCTGATTGATAGTGAAAAAAAAAATCCAATATATAACATTTTGATATATGGAAGTTCGACTGTATTTATCTCTTGCAACTTCTTTTATGAACGTATTTCAGAACTAACCTAACATTTTTTTTTTTCATAATTGTATCGAACTGTTCATTCAGGTTGTACACATTTGCTTTAAATTACATTTTACCGTTATGAAATATTTTATTTGGATAATTTTAAATATTCAATTTGGATTTGATTTGAATCAGTAAGCAAATATTCATTGTCAAATTGAAATTGAAAATCTTGGATTTACACAGATTTAAAACATATTACCTGCTTCAGTGGCCGCATGGCCTATGGCGCTAATCTCACAATAGACTAGACTACCGATGACATGGAGATCGTGGATCAATCTCGGTCAGGTGTAATGAGGGTGGTTTTCCCTGAATGGTTTTCCACTCTCACACAAATGAGGGTGCACTTCCTCTAAATTCAAACAGCCTTATCTCTAACCCATTAGCGTATAACCCAAATGGATAATAAGAATGGTGCTAATATATGTATATTTATTTTCTAACAGCAACCAACCCACCTCTTCGTTGAGCAATATGAGCCCCAACAAGGGTCTCGACATGGACCACTGGTTGCGACAGTCCTCAAACATGATCACATTGAGTACGGTGCTGAGTATCTGCTGCAGGATCTCCGGGTGAAGCTCCAACACTTGTAGGAACATGTCACTCGTGATGGGGACACCACGACGAGTCTTCTTGCCTAGAGAATGGTTCAGTATGCATTGAGGAGGTCAAACTATAAACCCCAATAAACTCAATTCTTAATGGTATGAAACAAAAGTTGAGAGCCAATCTTAATATCACTATTTTCAAGAGGATTTCCTTATAAAGATATATTATATATTCACATCCAATCCATTTCCAATGTTTCTACTTTATTTGATTCCTTTTACATGTTCCTATTTTTCTTTATATTTTCCTTTTTCTCCCTTCGTTTTTTTTTTGTTTCTTCTTTAAGGAAATTGAATTGTGCGTTTCAGACTACCTCCTAGTGAGTTCCAATAGAATTAAACCTAGGTCGGGGGATTGGGCGCTAGCGATCGATTTTCTTCAAAAGGCAGCCATTACCTCTATGTCCAATGGTAGAAATGAAAAGTTTGAACTGTGTTCTTTTTTTAATTGTAAAGGCCATATTATGCTTGTCCCTTTTATATGTTTCTATCCACCTTTCCCATACATTCTTCCAAATATAATACTTTTTTTTCATTTTTTGGAGATATTTAACGTGCACTTTCTGAACTGACTGATTATATCAGCACCTGAGAATTTCTATGAATGATAGTGAAAGGCCCACAATTTTGCCGGAAAAGGTATTTTCACATATCCTCCAGGGTTTTTTATATGCCATGATCAAAATGGGACAGCTTTACATCACCTCTGAGGGACGTTGTGCTATGAATTTTTATCATTCAAGAAAAATCCGTCGACCATGGCTGGATTTGAAATCATGAACATCGAGTTCTGAAGAAAGTACTTTATCCCAAAACCACTGAGGGTTAACAAATACATACAATTATCTCATAAAGTGAAGACCTTATGACTAATATAACGGATGTGATCCAACTCTATAATAACATATGTCATGTTACAGTAAACTAGCATGTTTGGTATTAAACTAGCCACACTACACAGTGGAAGTTTTAAGTTATTTATTTTATCTAAAGAACGGTCCACACCTTTCTGCGTGAGTTGTTTAAAGAGGTAGGTAACTATGTGGTCTAGCGTGGCGCAACAGCCTGTGCACACCATCGTGTCTGAAACAAAAATAAACCTCATCATTACATACAAAAACACATATCTCATTGTTAAAACAAACAACAGTAAATGACAACTAACTTGTTGAATAATAATTGTTCTTATTAGACAATCAAAAATGTTTTAAATACTTCATGAAAAACCTACAAGCAACAACAATGAAAGAATATGTTTTCCGGAACAAGATTCTACAACCAAGTTAACATTTGGTTCAAAACATAATATTCAAAATAAACACTGTAAAGAGAATAATATGATTTCTTAATTAAGGATTTTTTCTTTTCTTATAACATACCTAGTTATTATACACATTTTTTTACCAACATACTTTCAGGTTCGTAAAGGCTTTAAGGGGGTACAAAATATACCACTGAGTTGTATCAGCCATAAAATAGTTTTGAATCGTGGTAAGTTTGATAAACAAATTAATCCAGATTTTGACCTGATGCCATGGACTTTTATTAGACTTTCTTTTCCTTTGTCACAGCTTTATTTAGCTTACAATCTAAGTAGTATTACAAATTGGAACAACCCTTTGTATACCTCCTTTACTTATCTTAGGAAGAAATTGAGGGTGTACATTGATTAGGTCATGGATCCTAATGGGCAAAGTTTGGAAAACACTGTTATAAAAGATTTTTTTTAATGTTATTGATGTTGACCATAAAAATAAATAATAAAGGAATTTACGTTAGATTTATAGCGACACACAACTATCCATTGCAACCATAGTGGACTCTGTATGACAAACACTGAACTACCATGGTGAGTAATAATCAACGAGCATATAACCCAACGTGTGGTAAGACGCAATGCTAAAAAAAAAAAAAAAAAAGCGTAAAGTAAGAATGATACATTTAAAAAAATAATTTTATAGTTTCATTGTCAATATTTATTTCATTATGGCATTATAAGCAGAGTTAAATGTTTTGAAGTTTAACTCACCTCTACTTAACTTAAATGTGTTTTAGTACTTTTATTCACTTTTGTATCAAGCATAATCTACAAATTTACATTTTACAAAAAAGAGTATTATTTCAGAGGATGGCAACTGTTCATTGAGAGCTTAAAATAGTAGCTTACATATCTTCTTTTATGTATTAATTATTTGTTTTAAACCTGATTATTGATATGATTTAGAATTTTTTTTTTTTAAAGTTACATAAACAAACAAATTTAACTTTGACTTTAATACTTTTGTAATATTGTTATCCACAGAAAAAAAAAGTTAAGTTCTGTACTAAGAAAATCTTTAGTCAGCCTTTAAAATGATATGCTACTTGGCTATGATAAGAATTTAAAAAGTCCAATCCCTCTACTACACCCTACACCTTCCTAGGGGACCTCCCGTTTTTGGGAACCATGTTGTTAAATTTATATTTTGTATTTCACGCCTGGTTTGTATCATTTATTTTCAAGGCTATATGTTAACTGGAAATACCCTATATGTTTTGATGATCAATGAGTGAGTCAGTGAAAACTAAAATAAATATTTTTATTAAAGTCCGATAGCTCATTAATGCTAGAAACTTAAACTTTAGAAATATTTATTATAATAGCTTGGCTTAACATTGTGTTAAATTTTTACGTCCTTTCATTCTTTGGAGCCGAGTTAGAGGAGGGGTAAATGTGGCCTAAATTGTATCGTGTTAAACAAGTGTGGCATTGTTGGAGAGCTTGGCCGTGCACCTTGATATCTACATATTAAGCTTCATGCTAGACCGCATAAGATTATCTTCAAATTAGCGGACTAGATTGGCAATTCTTCTTAAATATGGAAATCTTGTGCTTCAGCAAAAGAACCTGTAAAAATAAATGTAATTTATTTTCAAAGTAATTGTACCTGAAACTGAGTTAACCTTTAAACAAGTCTATATAACTTTAACACTGTTATCTTTTGAAACATGTTCAGTTGATATTTTTTTTTTATTTAAGGTATTTAAAGTGCTCTTTCTGAACTGACTGATAATATCAATATACAAGAATTTCTAGGAGCGAGAGCGAAAGGACCTACTAATTTTCCTGGAAAGGTATTTTCACATACCTTCTAGGGTTCTTTTACATGCCATATTTGACACAGGACCTGTTAATAGTAACTAAAAGAGTATTTGTCTTATAAATTGAGAAGCATAACAATTGGAAATGGCTTTTCTTTATGTTGTTTTATCACTGTTGCAAATCACTTAAAAATATAAGTTAACCTTATTAATAACATTTTCTTTCAAATACATTTTTAATAACGTATATTTATTGCTATTAAAAACAAACAGACTATAGACCTAGAAAACTTTTCTAGTAAAAGAGAAATGAATTAAAACTGCAGTGAAAATAAAACTTTGGTAAAAATTGCAGCATAATGCGGTGAAGTTTTCAAGTAAAATGGGCAATAATGATGATGTTTCTCAGACTGAGAAACTAATTAATAGCAGTTTTCATTGTATGGAAATTACAATTAACTGTTTTATTTAAGGCAAATGATATTTATGACATTGTGAATGGAACAATAAAATTGTAAGATGTAATTGCAGACAAGACAAAAAAAAATAATCATGGATTAAAAAGGATGCGCATGCTCAGAAAGATTTTATTACAAGCATTGATAAAAAATAATTCTAATGCATCTTATAAATTGTGCAACAGCCAAAGAGCTGTTTGATAAACTATGTATGACATTTGGTAAGGACACAGTTTTTTTTCTTATACTCATTACAAAAATAATGGATGGACATTGCTCTTCATATCACTAATTTGGAGAATTTATCTTTTAGAGTGAAGTCAGTGAATGAACATATTAATGATAATACAATCATATCTAAAATTCTCGCTACATTGCCAGATCAATCTAGTAATTTTAGTATTGCTTGAGAGTCAACACCTGTTGCAGAACAAACACTGACTATCCTTACAGCACATTTGATGTCTAAAGAAAACAAGTTAAAGGTAAATTAGTTGTTTGAAAGTGCGTTGTTTTCAGATCAGCAGAAAGGAAGTGCTTAGTTGTAAAAGTTATTCTCATATTGCACAATTTTGCCCTAAAAATTAAGCAAATAATTCTTCTAGTGTATGAAATTGCTTCAAGTTTAATAACTTGCAAAATCTAGCTAGCTCATGTAATAAAGACATGGTCAAATGTCAAGGTAAGCGTAATATTTAGAAAAAGAAAACTATATTGAGAAAGCTTGTGTTTTTTAGAAATAAAAACAATGGTCAGGAAAAAATATATTTTCTCACTTTTGGTGATCATGCATGCAATGAAGGTTTTGTTATTGACTCAAGTTTGTCCTCTCACATGACAAATTACATCAGATATGGTCAAGAAAAAAAGTATAATTTCAGTTACAAAAAGAGGTGAGTCCATGAAAGCTTTTAGAGTAGGATCTGTTGTAAGTCAAAACTGTGTGTCAAATGTAGTCTTGTATGTACCCAAGCTGAGTAAAAATTTAATTTAAGTGATGCTGAAGTGCAAGAATAAGGTTACAATATTCAAAGTTCTGGAAGCTGATAAGCAAAATAATGGTTTATACCAAATACATCTTCATAAGTAGCAGCCTCTGCAGGCTTTAGCAGCAAGTTGCACCATAAGGTAGCACACTTAGGATTTAAAAATGTAAAAAACCTTGTGTCATTAGTAGATGTGTGTGATATGGAGGCTACTGATAATGATAAACTAAATTCTGTTTGCGAAATTAGAATGAAGGTAATAAATACTAGGTTTCCCTTTAAAACTGAGTTACAGAGAGCCACAAGACCCCTAAAAACTTTCCACAGTGATCTGTGTGGCCCGATCAAACTTAAAACTTGAGATGGGAAAGAATATATCCATATGTTCCTCTACAATTATACTCATTTCTGTTTGGTTTACTTGTTAAAAGGAGTGAGATGAAGCAAATCTTGAAAGAATATCTTTCAGAAGATGAAGGATTAATGAACCTAATAGTGTCTAAATAATATGATGTGAACATAGAGATACTGTATTAGACTACACCATTAGTTTCAGCCCACAGCTTAGTGGTAAAAGTGAAAGACTAAACAAAAGCCTTATGGAGAAAGCGAGAGCTTTAATCTTTGATTCTGGATTAAGGCTGTTGGCCATGTTGAGTGCAAGTATAAAACCTATTTTGTGGGAGGGTGAAAGGCATGACGTGGCTTCACAACCGACCAAAGTATCCTTCCGTGCCAACAAGAACAGATGGATCACGGAGACCGTAGATGGCGCTAGCTACCGGACAGGTCTTGAGGAGAAATTATACATTTGGGAAGTGACCTGGTGCTCTAGGGGTAAGGTGTCAGGCTTCTGTGCTAGCGGTCCGGAGTTCAATCCTCGGTCCCGGCACAGATTCATCTGATTGCCAAACCATTCCTTCATCTCTCACAAGACCTGTATTAACCACAACTTGAAGATGTGTGGAATGCCAGAACTCCACTGTGGTTCGGATCCCCCGTTAGACTGCAGGTCCTCCATTTCATATCACAATCACACTACAATTACACATTAGTGTAAGTGTGTATAACCCAAACGGATATTAAGACGCGGTGATAATAATAATAATAATATACATTAGGAAATATCAGTTTTCTCGAGAACGAGTGAGATTTTTATGTTAATATTTTCAACACCCCTTCTAAGATAATTTATTGATGTTTATTAATTGTTATTTTTCTTGTTTTTTTGTCAAGCCGTCAGTTTTCTAATGAAAAATGTCAATTTTTACAATATTTGATCACTGTTAAAGCCATACAGGAGGTGTGTATATAAAAAGTATAACTTAATCAACACACTTTTATTCTTGAACAAACCGTTTCAGAAAAAAATAAATGTAACACAATAAAAATGTTTGAAGATAACAGTTTGTTCCCATGGCTCTGCATTTCCGCGCCAAATGAAAAGGGCCAATCGTCTTAAGTAAAACACTTTGGGGAGAAACTGTAAAGACTCTGCTTCTTTATTGATGCTGTGACTATGCAAACACCCTTGAACATTAAAAAAAACTGAATAGCTGTACTGAGAAGTATGTTTTTGTCGGTTGTGCCCCAAAGGGTTACCGTATATGGGTGTAAAGTTATAGTCTCTAATAATGTCATATTTGAGAATCCAAACCATAAAACCTCGAAGAATGTGAGGAAGAGAATTCATGAAGAAGTAAAAATGACAACATTAACAATAGTGAAGAAAATGTTGGGGACAGAAGAAGCAGGGATGAAGAAAAGGAAGTGCCAATGCTAACAACATGGAAGAAAATTCAGAACATCAAAGAAGAAGGCTAAGAAAAACACCGTTACAATATGACAACTATGATATGCTAAGTTACCAAGAGGCGTAAGAATCTTTGAACAAAGATAAAACATGCAAGTATGTAAATGAATCTGACGCTCATGATAGAATAATCTTCCAGCAGATGGGTCTTAAGAGTAAAAACAAAATAAGAAGAAGAAAAAAAGAAGTCAGAAAACGGTGGAAGGCTTGGCAAGGCCTGTTGTCAGAAAAATCGAGCAAGCATATGGACTTTACCATAAGGAAAAATTCAGTCCTGTCGCGATGAACTTAAAATTAAAACATCTGGTGTTAAAGCAGCCTTATTACATGGTGATATTTATTAAACTTATCTGAAACCTCCTGAAGGATATGAAAAAGAGGGAAAAGTTTGTTTGCTTCAAAAGGCCCTTTGTGTTGTTCTCGTAAACAACCAAAAGTTACTTTGAGTAGCAATGAGGCTGAATACATAAATAGCTGCAGCCGAGTGTTGCAACAAAATTCTTTACTTGAAATCATATAGTGAAGATCTAACAAATCAAAATTTGGATATAAACTTGCATTTTGCCAATCAAAGTGCCATTATATTGATTGAAAATGCACAGTTTAGTAGGATGAGTAAACATATAGTCATGCAGTTTCATTTCAGTTATATTGTTTCAGATCTTTTTTTTTTAACTTTAATACTGTCCCACTGAAGACTGCTGACGTTTTTACAAAGGCATTGTCTGCTGAAAAATTTAATAAGCACAAAAAGTCAATTGTTTGTAAATTTTTAATTTTGACCAATTTTGATACTGTAATGTTGTTTTAATATTGATTGTTTTTGCTTTATAATTATTTTTTTGTTGGAGACACTGACCAAGGTGCACGATCCAACCACTGCACCAATCACAAGAGGCGCTGTATTAGCGTGAGCATCACGAGTTAGACAATCACATAGCTTTCACTTACACAGTTTTTTTCCCCGTCAACAAACTGACCGCGTTGATTTGTGCTCACGCTAAATTTATCTAATTAGCCTACTAAGTGTATTTGTAGATTCTATGTTCGTCTCGGACATTAAGTTTGTGTACTCGACATTGACCTTTGCTAACATTTTTAAATTAAGAGTGTGTTAAAATTAATTTAAAAAAATTATTTGCCTTGGACATTGAGAAGGAAAACAATAATTGGAAATGCTTTTTCTCTATGTTGTTATTTTTCATTGGTGCAAGATACTTAAAACTGTTATGTTGTCCATCTTAGTACAATTTTTACTTTAAATAAATTTTGAATTGTAATGTCTAATTATAACACTTAAAAACTAACATGACTGACAGGCTTACTGCCCCAACCCCTGGAAGAAAATTATGCTACAGATTTTTATCCCTCAAGAAAAATCCGTCAATATCAGCTGAGTTCGAACCCACAAACATCGGGTCCTGAGGTGAGCACTTTGCCCGAAGACCACCGAGCTCGACTGCAGAAGAGCTGTTTTTAAAATACTGAAATAATCATATAAATAATTAAATAGGTTTAATGTTATATATAATTATTTATGTGCACATTATTTCAACACAGATGTCAAACAGATACTATGCTTTCCAACTTACCTTCCAAGTTCATATAGAAGATTATAATTATTTCTTAATTTCCATGCAGACGAGTGTGATCTAAAAAAACACACTTAAATCTATAAGACACAGCACCCAGTCCTCAGCTATCAATTTAAAAATGCAAACAAATTCATCTATGATACATTTTTTGGCCATGTCGAGAACATTCCTAACTTTGTAGGCAGATACAGTACTGAATGAGATAAGTTGTGGAATTCTGATAAAAACAGAATTAATTGGTCACTAGCATGTAATTATTAAGAATGGGTTTTTTAAGGAAGTGTTATTTTCTTTAGCGGCATGTCTTACTATACGTTAGGATTATACACTTACATACTAATTAGGGTAACCACATTTGCATGGAGGGAGGGAGAGTAGAAAAACATTAGGGTAAAACCACCCTCAGTACACCTGATGATAGTAGAACCTCGATTTCCTCGTCTTCGGCAGCCCAGTATACTGCGAGAGTAGCGCCTTAGACAATGCAGGCACCGAAGCTGGTGAAATGCTATGTTAACCAACCTAATAATTTGTATTATTTCTATCAAGTAAATGAAACTTACAAATGATTTGGGATCACATGAACAGTTAATGTTAATCATCTAGATATTACCCGCCTCGGTGGCGTAGTTAGCTAACGTGATAGTCATGTTGAGCCCAACTGCTGAGGACAGGGAGATCGAGGTTCGAATCTCGGTCGAGTGAACTGGGGGTGGTTTTTCCTAAATGGTTTTCCACTCTCCCTCCACACAAATGCGGGTTCACTTCCTTTAATTCAACCTTCCCAATTCCTAATACATTAGCGTAAATAGTACTTAAGCGTATAACCCGAATAAATAATAATAATAATAATAATAATAATAATAATAATCTAGATATTATTGTGAATAAATCAGTAATACTTATCTAAGTTTGAAAAAAGCAAAGGAAAAATAGTACCAAACGGCTATTTTAATGGTTTTTTATTCTTAAAACTCTTAATGCTTCTCTTTTTCATTCATCTTCAAAATTAGCCATATCTTACATGGCCTACCCCTTCCTTTTGATCCACACACTCTACCTACATTTATTTTCTTTATCACTTGACTCACACTCATTCTCTCAACTTGCACAAACCAACGTAAGACGCTTCTTTTACATTTACCTATTGGATTCCTTTTCGGACCGCATTCCTTCAGCATCCATTCATTAGTGACTCTGTCCATACAAGATTTTCAAATACATTTCTTATATATCTCACTCCAAACACATTCACCTTGCTCTGTTTTTATCCTGACAAAACCACACTTGCTTCACATCCGCAAAACAATGTTGGCGTTAAGACACTTTTAAATACTTACGTCCTCATAATTGCATTTACTAGCCATGCATCCACACCAAACTCTCTCAGAACATTCTATAACATATTCACAAGATCGTACATTTTCTCCAGATCAACAAAAGCACAAAACTTTTTTTTTTCTTTACTGCCATACATTTTTCAATCACTTGTTACAATACAAATATCTGGTCCATGCAACATTTACCTGGCATAAAACAACATTGCACACACTAAGTCTTGTATGCAGTTTTTTCACTCATCCTCTCAATACACAAGACTCTCACAAAAAAATTGCCTGGGATACTCTTATTACCTTTGGCTTTGTACAAGGAAACAGTCACTCTCTTTCAGTCATTAAGAACATTAGAAATCCCAGCACACACAATGAACAATTCACACAATCTAACAAGTAGTACCATACCCCTACACTTAAGCATTTCACTTGTAATCCCAACTACGCCCACATCTTTGCCAATCTTTAAAACTTTCATAGCTTTTGACACTCCAGCCTCGTTAATTCTTTCACTCATCGTAACATTTTTCCTATTTTCTGCTGCTTCCTTTAAATTTTCATCATACCATTGCTCAAAATACTCCCTCCATCACTCTCTTATACTCTTTACATCCCAGATCATCTAACCACATTCATTTTGAATGCTATAAGTCTTTCCTTAAACTTCTTGTTTCCTACTCTTTACCCACTTACAGAACAATTCTTATTTCCTTTAAAATCACTCTACAACCTTTCTCCTCCTTTTAATCTCATTTGCTCCTTAATCTCCTTTACTACTTTCTTTGCATTAATTTTTTTCTCTTGTATATATGTCACACAACTTCTTATGATCTGTTTCACTATTAAATTATATTTTTATTACCGCGTCTAACTACCCGTTCAGGTTATACGCACTTACGCTAATGTGTAATGGTAGGGTGATTGTGAGATGAAATGGAGGACCCACAGTTTAACGTGGGATCCGAACCACGGTGGAGACCTGGCATTCTCCACATTCACAAGTTGTGATGAGTCCACATCTTGTCAGAGGTGAAGGAATGGTTTGGCAATCAGATAAATCTGTGCCAGGAACAAGGATTGAACCCCGGATTCCCAGCACAGAAGTCTGACACCTTAGCTCTAGACTGCCAGGTCACCCAACTTCATTCTTAGACAGCAATCAATTGTTTGTATGTTTATTTTACCAGTTCATTCCACCATGCATCTCTGTTTAAGTTTTGCACCAACGCATATCTACACACATTTTTTGCTCTCAACTGGGGCCTCTATTATCCTGTTCTGTCATTAACATTTATTTTTAAATTCCTTTCTAACACTTTTATCCTACAATTTTTCCACTTTCTCTTTTACCTACTAAAGAGTCTTGCGCTGCTTCCTCACAAAATTCTTACCTAATTAAACTTCTGAGATCACTAGGAAGTGATCTGTTCCACACTCAGCTCCATGCACAGCCCCAGTACTCTTTACTAGACTTCTAAATCTCTCATCATACACCACAAAATCAATCGGCCCTTTGACATGCATACTTGTGAATATATTTGAGCTTAAACCATGAGTTCGACACAAACCTTTTTCTAAACAGAGACTCACTTCACTAACTCATTACCATTTTCGTTTACCCTGTACCAATCCTTCCTAACACTTTCTCTGAATTCTCTCTTTGGGTACCCACCCATCCACTCATATCTCCTAACAAGATAATTCTTTCACCGGGTTCACAAGTATTCAAGACTCCAATGTGCTCATTCCAAAACTCCACGCTTACATTCTCTTTTATTTTATAATAATGGAAATTGATAAAACTAAAGAAAAAGGAAAAATAAACTACTAAGAATAAAAGAAAGCTTTCTACATTCTCAGCCCATCAAACCATATCTATGGCTTCGCTACATCGACGACATTTTCATGATCTGGCCTCACTCCGAAGAATCCTTGGACGTCTTTCTAGATAATCTCAACAATTGCAGCCCCCTAAACTTCACCCACTATAAATCACATCATAGTCTTACCTTCCTTGATGTGAATCTGGTCCTTGAAAAAAAACAAATTCGTACCACTGTACATATAAAACCCACCAATCACAAACAATACCTCCACTACCATAGCAGCCATCCTTCAAACACAAAAAGGTCTCTACCATTCAGCCTTGCCACACGAGCCAAACGGATATATTCAGAACCCGACGATTTGAC
Source organism: Timema cristinae (assembly GCA_039000515.1). NCBI lineage: Eukaryota > Metazoa > Arthropoda > Insecta > Phasmatodea > Timematidae > Timema > Timema cristinae. The sequence goes on from JBCFYV010002255.1 coordinate 30,390,744, forward strand.
TGAATATTGCAAACAACTCTCCACAGTTTTCCAAAGTAGAGGTTACCCCAAGCCTCTAATAGACAACCAAATCTCCAGAGCACTCTCCAGGGATGACCACGACCCTCCAAAAAAAGTTGAGGACATCCCTCTCACAACCCAATACCATCCTGGTCTACAACGTATCAACACCATCCTTAAATGTGGTTACAAATTCCTAACCAGTTCTACCCAGACCCAAAACCTTCTTAGTTCACCCTCAAGAGTTACTTTCAAACGGCCACCCAATCTCCACAATATTCTAGTCCATCCCAAACTTCCTGACCCCAAGAGAATCCGAGAAGAAAAACCTACTACCAAAGGTTCACACCCCTGCGGTAGCACCCGTTGCAGCACATGTGGAATCCACCTACCAGCTACATCCTTCAACAGCAAAGTAACCAAATTGGAATACAAAATCCCTGGGTATTACAATTGCAAAACCAATAACTTGATATATCAACTATAGTGCAAATCATGTGATGCAGAATATATAGGCCTCACTACAGGTTCTCTCAGACAGCGAATGAACAATCATCGCTTTGACACAAACCACAAAGATCCGGACAAGCCTGTACCCATCCATGCTAGTACCCACAACCAGGACTTTCAAACCTGCTACACCACCAAAATATTAAGAGCATTTCCCAAACAGTGCAACAGTTCTCAACTTAGACAGTGGGAACTGGCCCACCAATGGATCACCAAATCAAGATTACCACCAGGGCTCAACAGAAGATAGTTTATTTCTATAATATTATTTTACAAATTTAACATTATTATTATTATTATTTTCTTTTTTCTCTTGTCTATTATTATTATCATCATCAGTTTTCTATAAATATTAACCACAACCAAGGAATTTATCTCTACTCCCAAAAACAGTTGGCACAATTTGTTTCTAACAGTTTAATTCAAAATTCAAAATGGAGTAATCCATTGTTTGTGTTATTTGTACTCTCTTCTTCTTTGTGTTTGATAAAGGCAACAATGCCGAAATATTATTATATTTGTGTTTAAAATGTGTGTGTGACTACTTCTACTATAGAAGACAGAAGAAAGGAAGAAGATGTCACCTTTGTGCATTGGATTCTTCCCACATCTTTCCTCTTTTCCTAGGTGGGCTTTCTTCACCAAATTTATTATTAGTAATTTATTTTTCCTTTTTCTTTAGTTTTATCAATTTCCTTTATTATAAAATTATCTAGCCATTGGGCCACCTCATTTTTGAATCATTCTCTTTTATTTGATTTTTACATGTGTATTGGAGTACATTTTGATATTGTTATATTTAATAATGATAATAAGGAGAAAGAGTAGTTGAACCACCATGGTCGAACATTTAAGTATGTTGAAGAGGCCATAATTTGATTGCAACCGGCATTAATGGGAGTGGTTTCTATCCAATATTACTTTTCCCTGTAGTTCCAGATGAATGTTGGTACAGTTCTTTAAACAAACTTCCCTTCATCATGTGCTTCTTGGCTAGCCAATAACGTTAAGTCCAATATAATGAGTGTTCTGTTTAAGTGATTGGCTGTGTTTCAAATGAACCTGACTGTATCATGCACAGCCTTACAGTGGTTGTTATGACACACTGAGAAGCAATGCAGGTATGAAAGCATAAATAAAATTCACACAAATCAAAAATACATTTTCAAGACATTCCTTAAATTATGAAAAGTACACCAAACTACAAGAACAACCTAAATAAAACTGATTCCAAAGAGTAGGGAATAAAACAGTAAATAGTAAAAACTGTATCGATACTCTACTAATATCAATATTTTCCTTTCAATACTAGTATTTTTTTACTCGATATGTTTACTGATATTAGTACTCACACTCTGATATCGAATCAGTATCAAAAGAAACAACTTTAGTCTTTTTTGCTATCTTCACTCATGCTGGGCTTAGATGTTTACTAAGGTGGACTGTGGAGTAGGAACAAATAACACTATTTCTCAATTCTAACTCATTTTCTGCAACTGTAACATTAAATCTCTTTTAGCTCATCATAATTCATAGCTGTTCTTTCATCTTTGTTTAGCAATACATCGCGATTGCTGACTGGGCGATGAAGAGAGACCAGTTTACTACCCCTTCCTTTATCAATGAGCATGGTCATTACAAACTAAAAATATGTGTTTTATGTTTCTATCCGCCTTTCCTGTAACTTCTTCCAAATATAATGTAATTGCCTCATAAAACGAAAAGAGGTTTTCCTTATTGAGATAAACTAAAAATTAAGAAGTTTTTGTGGAGCTCAATGAACTCAAGGGTGCCCCAAACAGATGAAGCAGAGAAGTTTATGTGCGTTGCTTAAGTAGATGAAGTAGAACAGGGCATCCATTCTTCTGTTTGTCAATAGTTAATAATCCATCTTGATGAAGTATATAAACGATGAATCTGGTTAAAAAAAATGGCACCTCCCAGAAGTGAATTATGGAAGTTTTTTTAAGAAGGTAGATAGCGAAAAAGCATCTTAGAATTTGATTTAAAATATTAAAAACCATTATAATTTTAAATGTTTATATAAATATGAAAATGTAATATTAAAGGACAAAAGTTTAAATTATTATTACTAGATAAAAAAAAAATTTCCAGATTAAAATTTCAATACCGATACTTACTGTTATCAATACCACACCCTAGTGGGGAGTCGTCAATTCATCTTACCTGTTAAAATCACTGGGCAAGGGAACACTAAACGTAGCACATTTGGTTTCCCAACAGAGGTGAAGCAATCAAATGATTGGATTTAAAAAATATAACACTATCAATAAAGACCAAGAAATGTCTACAAGAAAGAAAATATCTTGATATTGAGGGATAATTTCCTTTCTCATTTTTTTTCAAGAAATTCAAATTAGATTTTTATACCACTGCCTGAGGAAAATGCAATCATATTTATTTATTACATATTAGCTTTAATTTTAAAAAGCTTTCCTAATACTGATTCTAAGAGGATGCCAATCCAAGAATAAAGTATTTTCTCAGGTAAGAAATTTGTAAAAAAGTTAAGCCATGTCAATAAAATCATACCAATGCAGGAAAATAAATATTTTATGCTATCGTGTTTTATAAGATTCAGAATTAGTTAATAAAGTTAATCTATTTTGAATTTAAGGAAAAATGTACTACCATAAAGGGGTGCCTTTGAAAATAAAATATTTGAGGTCACAAAAAAGTGTAAACACCCAAAATCTTTTAAGAATATTTTCCCCTAATCCCTGGTAAAAGACAAATAAAAATATTGCGCGAATTTACCATGAAAACCATACTGGTTTTCACATATTTATTTACTTTGAATATTTAACACGCACTTTATTAAAGGATTATATCGGCACATGACTTAAAAAACCACTTAATTTTAGAGTCAACACAACACCCAGTCTCTCAGCTGTTAATGCATCAATTTGAAAGGGAAACATCCAATTCTACCCATGCCATGATAAATATTTTGACCATGTCGGGATTCTAACTCTGAGCCCTTTGTTCAGTGGGTAAATACAATGCCCACTGAACTAAGGCGTCAAAACAGTTTTATTTTTATCAAGCATTAATTTCTATGGCAAGTGTAAAACCATGAGTTGGTTATTTAAAATGTGTTAGATATGCTTGGAGAGTATAATTGTTAGTAAACCCATGCAACACCAGTATTAGTACATGTACAGTCACCGAAACACACAACTAGACCCCTGCTTGCTAGAGCACTTGTCCTAAAAAAGTGTCCGCACACTAATCATAGCCAACACAAAACAGTTAGCAGCTATAGGTTCTTCCGAATTTGTTTCACGTGTTTCCTTCCCTGTGTTTTATTGATTTATGTGAAGGTGGCCAAAGTCGTGTGGTATTTCAGTTTAATATATCATATTTTTGTTAATGTGTGCTCTCTAAAATAAGTTTAAATAAGATAATAATGTTAGGCGGTTGGTTTGAAGGAATAAAGAGCATTTATAAAAGTTATTGTGACAAAATGGTTTCAATCATGAAAACCCTGAATGCTCAGTAAACTACAAGAAGCTAGAAAAAATTGAAACAAAAAACCTCTTTCTTTATAGCTAAAACTTGAATGTACACTCGTTTATCCTGAAAGGTAGCAAATTTACTTTTGACGTATCATACTATGAAGCAGCTTATAAGATAAAGCCATACTGTAAATCAGTCAATGTAAGGATGCTACCTTTCATGGTAAACAAAGTGTACATTATCTGAAAATAGATGTTGCTTTATGCAAAAGCCTATTTAAAAAAAATCACAAGCTATTTAAGCGCATATGAGCCTTTGAATATTATTTTTATCAATATAAAATTTGACATTTGAATCGTGTAACACTTTGTAGGTGTATGACAGTGGTGACTATAAATATTTCCTAAACCTTTTGTTGAAATCAATAGAATTAGGTAAAGCTTATCCTAAAAACATTTCTAACATTATGCGACATTTTGAAACGTTAAAATTGAAAGTAAAGTCCCATTGTTCCATTTCAACACACATAATACCTTAAAAAAAGAATCCCTCAACAAATTAGAAAATATCACGAAAAATAAAATACTGAATATATTTATAAGAATGCAACAAATTTTAATATTTTAAATGTTTGTAGCTTTTAAAAATTTCTGGTACTGTATATGATTAATAAAAAACAGAAATATTTCCATTTTTTATTTCATGTGTTATAAAAGTTGATAATATAAAATGTGACAAACTATTAAGCTCAATTGGACTATATTATTAGCTAAAACATTTAGAGCACTTTTAAAGTAATGTATTGTTACTCTAAATATATGATTTAATATCAATTTGGTCAAATGTGTATAAGTAGAAATCATTGTTATTAAACAAAAATTATGAAAATAAATACGAAATAACAAAACCAAGACACAAGGCATAAAAAAATTCTTATAAATTTAAACTGAGGTCGCATAAAGTTTTTGATCTTTGAAATTGCAAAATTGAAATTCTTAAAAATTTCAGTAATCAAAGTGAAATTTAAAAAAAAAGCTATTGATTTAAAAAGATAAATATTAAAAACAAAAACAAAAAAATACTTAGTGGCTTAATTCAATTATAAATGAAAGCAAGGTAGAAAGACAAGACCTACACGTTTACAATAAATTTCTAAATTCTCGTTTAAAACCCAATAAAAACATATCACAGGTTTCTTGTTACGCGGAAAGAGCATAGCACTGATTGTACTATGGGCACAGATTATAATAGCAACCAGAATGAAAGAACGTAGACAAATCATTTACAGTGCCACATTACCTACTAGGCAGACTAGGCATGTGCCTAGGGCGCGAGATTTTTAGGGGCGTAACATTTAAAAAAATCAAATTATTTAGAGCAGAGGCCTTTACGAGGTACAACGTCACGGGATGTGAAACCGAAACCTTTGTTTTAAACATGAATGAACATAATTTTCACTAAGACAACACACACGGACTCAGCTGTAGCTGAAGCTTGCGTGTTATAAACCGCTAGTGTATTGTTAGAGTTCTATAGTGTCTACTATGGCCATGTGTCTGCTTATAATTGAATCACTCATATGCGAATTGCAAAGCTGTGCCAGATATAGACGAGGACAACAATTTTTTCAGAGTGATCTTATAATTATAGGGGATATACTGTAAATAGTAACAATAAATAGGCCAACAACATTATTATTTGTGTTCATGAACAAATAACAAGATGATGTTTAGGTGGGAGCAAGTTATGAGGGGTGGGGGTAGTGGCTCTTGCAGCTCATATGCCTAGGGGCGGCATATTTCTAAATCTGGCCCTGATCATTTATTTGAGTCTTAGTTATTTAATAAGGATAAATTCTGATATTGAGAACTAAAAATGGAGCTTTTTGCTAAAAATGTATCATTAATATCTTTAAGGAAAACCTCTTTTCACTTTTTGAGGTATTTTGTTATACAAATTTGAAAGAAGATTCCTCTTTTAGGAAGTTGCGTTGCATGTTTCACATTCCTTCCAGATGAGTTCTGATAGAATGAAACCTAGGTTGGGGGATTGGGTGATAACAATTGATTTTCTTCAAGAGGCATTACCTCTATGTCTAGTGGCAGCCATATTAATTGAGAAGCGTGTTAATGTTTCCAATGTATAAGCCATATTGTGTTGGTTCCGTTTTATATATTTTTTAATAATAAAAATATTAAAACGAGAAAAACAACTTGTTTCCTGTTTCTTTTTCTATGAAATTGCATTGAATACTTTGCACTTCCTCTTGATAAGTTCTGTTTAACAATTAGGTGGCCCAAAGGTTAAATAATTTTATAATAATGGAAAGTGAGAGAAAGAAAGAAAAACAACAACTAATAATTGCAAATTAAATTAAGAAAACCTGAGGGATAGTTGTGGATTTACATAGATAAGCTCTAGGCCTCTTCAGCGAGAGTTGTTCTGCTAAAGTTCAACACATCTCTACTTCGTCCACTCCGCCCAAGATGTTCGGCAAGGGAGAACCAATCAAATCTTAAACTCAACTATCTCAAATCAGTATGCATGTGCATTTGACAACGCATACATACTAGAGACAAAAGCAAGACGAAAGCTTCGTTGGCCGTTGTGAGTAGATTTGAAATAACTCGGTAGTAGAAAGCGTGTTTATCAATGAATGGGATTGTGCCACAACACAGCGTTATAATTTGATAACACCCATCAGAAGAATTATCTAAAATGTGTTTATCTGCTAGAAAATAAAATATGTTGACAATCAGCTGTTTAAGTTTGCGTTGCAATGAAACACAGGTCAACATTCAACGTGTGAGCAGATGCGCCACCCAAATTCTGCTCTATATTTTTAGTGAATGTCTGAATCAAACATAAGTTCTTGTAAACAAAACTTATGTCGTGGGATTGGGTGGTAGTAACAACTCACTTTCTTTTAAGATATACTCCACTACCCCTTTATCCAACGGCAGCAGCGTAGAGTGTGAAAAGTGATTTTTTTTTTTCAATGTACCATATTGTGTTTGTATTTTGAATTCGCTCCAATCCCACTTTCTTGTACCTTCTTCCATATATAACTAAATATACCTCAAAGAGTGAAAAGAGATTTTTCTTAAAGAGTTATACAATTATAAATGCAATAACTGTGCACAAAAAAACTCACGTTTGAACATGCATTTTCTGACGCTTAGATCAATTGAAAATAAAGTTTAAACAAAATATCAAAGGATTCAAGCTATAGCAATCAAACTCAAACTATAATGGGGTTGTTTTACTTTTCCATTGAAGAAGGGGCTTTCTGGACTCAAAAATCACTAGGATATTTTGATATTTTTTTAAATGTGAGCTTTGGGACCTAAATTTTACCACTTAGTGTGGAGGTCTTTACCTTCTATCCTTCTTTCAATATCTAAATGTGTATGAAATGAGTGAAGAATAGATGTGTCCCCAGTCAAAATAAAAATCTTTTAAGTCCAGCTACAGCATCAAACACCGAAATCTTTAAAAAAATCACACAAATAAATTATATGCATGTGTCAACATTCTCATGCACAGCTAGAAAGAAATCTTGAGCAAACTACACGTGTGTCTTGGTAAAACTTTATGTCCTTCAAATCATTATACCCTCCCCTTCCCCTGATATTTTAAAGTTAACATTTAACAATCAAGGTGGAATTACAACATTTAAAATAAAATATATATATTTATCCCCACCACCAGTATTTGCATGGCCCCAAAGGTCAATCTCACACTAGACTGGTTGTCACGTGCCGGTGATGCGGAAGTCAAGGTTTGAATCTCAGTGGGGTGATTTATCAATGGAATTTTCCCATCCCCTTAGTCAAACTATTATGGATGTGTTTACATCAAGTTACCTTATTAATCCCCAATCTGCTCGGAATAAACAATACTAACCCTAATGAGCAACTTTATAGTAATATATATGTTTAGTGTGTGTTTTCAGGATGGCCACAAAATCTCAGAAATAAAATTCCTTGACTTTTCACCGATCCGAAAATTCAAATTTACCTGACTAAAACCCATTTCTAGATTAATAAAGATATTTTTTAAAAAAACTAAAAATACTCTTGTTATAAATAATAAGTTTTGAAATGCACTAAAAAACAAATTTATATAGATTTGATAAAAAAAAAGATTGGATAGAATACAGTTAAGATGTTTCCCTGATTTTCCTGGCATTTTTAAATTCCCTGACTTTCACAGGTTTTCCCCGACTGAGGCCACCCCAGTTTTATTGGGACTGCTTGTATTTTATCTAGAAATAAATTCCTAAAAATAGTATTATTTTAAGTTACTTATTTTAAAATGTTAATGCTGTGTTCTCTCTACTAGTGAACTTGTTTGTGGGTTGGCTACATATCCAAAATATTTTCTTTTAATTATGTTGGCAAGGAGTTGTAAGGTGCTAGCAAGTTGCAAGTGTTGCGTGCGACACTTGATATGATTGGATTGACTCGAAGAGAGGGGAAGCTCAGGGTCTAGTGTGTGTGTCGGGCGTGACTGTACCTGTGAAGAGGTTGAGGGTCCCACCTAGCGCGGTGAGTCCTTCTGAAATGGATGCCAGGATATAGAGGAACACTTGAGGCTCTAGTGTGGACAGGAAGCTCATATGATCCTGCGCCAGACACTCCAACAGGACGTAGTATGTCTGTGACAATTTAGGGTAGTCCTGGAACAACACAATATACTGACCTTCAAGTAATTGTTTGTGTTGATATACTTTTGCTTTCGAAAGTGTGTGCGCTCTTTCAAAATAGAATAGAGTACACTTCCCCTTTTATAAACGTGTGACACTCTATTAAAATGCACATTAAAATGTAGAACCCTTCCGTAATACAGATGTGTGCCAAAGATCAATATATATTAAAATATTCAAGCTCTAACAATTCATTTATTGTACAAATAGATCCACAGCCCAGTCCGACACCATAGCTCAGCCGACAGTGTGTCTGCCTACTGAGCTAAGGGGCCCGGGTTCAATTCCTGGCATGGCCGAAAGATTTATCATTGGTGAAATATGGGTTTATCCATTCTCATTGATAAATTAATGTCCGAGGACTGGATGTTGTGCTTGTCTTAATCTTAAGTTAGATTATAAGGTAAAGTCCATTCACGGTAGGAATTACTCTATGAAGTCTTTTTTCCTACCAATATCCTACTATATAATAGATTTATGGTAGGGAAAAAGGCCTTTCAGAAGTCAATTCTACCGTGAACAGACAATATATGAAGCTATGACAGGCCTAGCAAGCCGGTAGTGAAAATATAGGAAAGGTGGATAGAAACATATAAAAGGAACAAACACAATATGACTTTTATAATGAAAAGAAGAACAAAGTTCACACTTTACATCGCTGCCAATGGATATAGAGGTTATGGCTGCCTCTTGAAGAAACTAGATTATCTCCCAATCCCCTGACCTAGGTTAAAATCTATTGAAACTCATTAGAAGAAAGTGTGAAACTCGCAACACAACTTCCTTAAAAAGAGGAAACCAAAACACACAAAAAGGTAGAAAAAGGATAATGGTAAAGAATTATAGGACGTAATGTAAAGTGTGAACTGTGTTGTTCTCTCTTCATTTTAAAAGCCATATTTTGTTTGTTCCCTTTTATGTGTTTTTTATTTACCTTTCCTATACCTTCTTCCAAATATAACAAAATACCTCAAATTAAGCGAAAAGAGATTTTCCTTAAAGAGATATATATTAAATGATAGAGTAAAATGTTACTAATATTGACCACAAATAATGTGTTTGTATTTTATAAATGCTCCTTCCTAACTAATTGGAATGAACCACTCATTTATAGACTGAGATCATATTCAGACAGAGTGTACGTCCCAAACTACCCCTGTGGAGGTGACAAACGTG
>JBCFYV010002255.1:30400717-30473217 GCA_039000515.1 Timema cristinae
TGGGGTTGTTAAAGTCAATTAGATTTGAATGATTAAAAAAACCCTTTAGAGAAACCAGCCCTCTAAAAATACTTTGTTTATTAAAGAAATTCAAATATTCATGAAAAAATTTTACATTTGGTAAAATTTATCAGTAAAAAAAAAATTTTAAAAACATTTGGGGAGGTTTATTGAATTTCATATTAAAATTGTTTCACTTTAATAAAAATATCTTAGCGTAAGGGAAAATTTTGTTTGCATAGAATTCCAAACTTTAAGAAAAAAATTTATAAAAATTTTTTACAAAAATTTTCAAAAAATTATCCATTATTTTTCCAAAATTGGGCTAAGTTTTTCCTAACTTTTTTTGAAAATTTTTGTTTTATTTATTTAGCATTGGTCTTACTTTGTCCTGTTTGGTTAACACATTTTAATCGGGAATAATTTCATTTATGATGTGGGTCTATTCCCAATTTAAATTTTATTAAATTATCATTAGTTAAATTTTAAAAACCTAACAAAACCAGGGGGAATTGGTAAAATATGTTAAAATAGAGTAAAATGGTTTTAAAACCCCAAAAAAGTCTCAATCTTTATTATTTTATTTTTGCTCATGACCCGCACTGAAAATCGCTGCCACCAAAAAAGTATGAGTACCTGGATTGTGGCCAAATAATAAAAATATGCTGGGGCAGATCAGAAAAACTATAAACAAAAATAATTTTTTTAGTTTTTGTTCACAAGATTTTTTTTATTACCCTTATTTATACCTTTTGGGGTATCAATGAACTAAATTTTGTATGTGACTATTATATTTATATTGATGAGAAAGTTTTTCCCCGGTTGATTAAGAGTCGGGGTTTTCGTCATTTTGGGGGGGGGACAATTATTGCAAAAAGTGTGCCATCGATTGCACCAATGACACCGGGGAAAAATGGGTTTTTTTGCCAAAACCCAAAAAATTTAGTTATCCCTTTCAAAAACCTTTTAAAAAACTGGTAGGATATTTTTTTTTTAAAACTTACCCTTAAACATTTTTTTAAATATATTACCGTGTCACCTCGTTCTAATGAACCTGTAGGAATTCCCAAATTAAATTTTAAATTTTAAATTTAGATTTTATAAATTTTTTTGGGATAATTTAAGTTGGAAATAAATAATTTTGCAGAAATTGTTTACTCAGAGACTTTACTCAGTCGGTAGTGTGTCGCCTACTGAGCAAAGGGCCGGATTTGATTCACGGCATGATTGAAAAAATTTATCTTTCCCTGAGTTTACTCTTTATATTGATAAATTAATGGCCAGGGACTGATGTTGTCCCGTCTTACAAAGAAATTTACAAGCTAGAAACTGTGTAAAAATTTGGCTTAAAATATAAAACTGACCACCAATGCGGGAAAAACAGTAAGGGATTAAAGAAAAGTAATTGCAGTAATGTTTCACACATGTAAATACGGTGGGCCCTTACAAAAAGCTTAACCCATTTTTTTAATTAATTTTTTAAAGTAACAGCAGTATTAGAAAAAAAAAAGGCAAAGTAAATTCATAATAAATTTTAAATAAAAAAAAGCTTTAAAATTTATAAAAATTTCTGCCATCAGGTGGGGTTACTTTGAAAAAAAAAGTTTTTTTGGCCTTTTTTTTTCTCTTTTAAAGAATGTTAAAGTCCCATTTTGGGGTCTTAATTTATAATTTTACATTTTTAAAATATTTTAGCTTTTTACATTATTGTTATTATTATTTTATTATTATTAGCACCGCGCTTAAAAACCCGTTCGGATTTAGCCTTAGCTATGTCTAATGGCAGGGGGAGTGTGAAATTAAATGAATGATTACAATTTAACATGGGGTCCGAACCCCGGGGGAGGCCTGGCTTCCTCACATTCCCAAATTGTGATTTTAAAACACGTCTTGTCTGGGTGAAGGAAGGGTTTGGGAATCAGATAAATCTGTGCCGGACCCAGGATTGAACCCCGGAAAAACCCAGCACAGAAACTACAACCTTACCCCTTGACCCCCAGGTCACCTTTTTTTTCATGGAAATATAAAATAAATAACCAAAAATAAACTAATTACAAAATTCTTAAAAAGCAAACAGTTTGCGGGAAAGTTTAAAATTTTTTTTCATAGTAGATAAACCTATTATTGGAGTATTAAAACAAATTTTTCCCCCTTTTTTAAATTCTTTTTTTTTACATAATTTGTTTTTTTTTTTAAAAAAACCACATTGCACCATTTGGTTTTTTTCAATTTTAAAAAGGTTTTAAATATTGGCAAAAGTGGGCTTTTTAAATATATTTTGGTGGGAATATTTTTTCATTACTTTGGGGTTTTACTTTTTTGGGTTTACAATTTTGTGTTTTTAAAATTTTTATTTTTATAGCTATTGTTATGATCGGGTTTATGAAAGGTTTTTACGTTTTTTTTAATTATTTTTTGACTATTTTTTGTCAATGTGTTAACATTTTAAAACCCAAACTGGAATCAAAATGTGACTCCTTCAATTTTTAACAAGGCCTTTCAGTTGTATAAAAGAAAGGGGGGTTTAACATAAAAGTTTATATAATAAACAATTACAATATTATAAAAAGGTACCTCCCTAACTTTTTTTTGATTTGCTGATTTCCCCCCTCAGTTTTGGGGAAATATGATCCGTTGGCCAAAGATCCTTCCATTGCATCACATATTGCTATCAAACACTAACAAAGGGTCGAAACTTTCAACACCTTTCTTGACCCACTTTTGAACCGTCAAAGGGGGTGGGGGCCCAAACTACAAGAAAGGTACATAAAAAAAAGGGGGGAATGGGAGGAATGAAAGGTTTTTCTGCTTTTCAAGGTTTAAAGACAACTTTCAAATCACAGACTCCAATCCCACCCCCCCCCCAAAATAAAACATATATAGTCCATCTCAAAGAAGGTAAAGAATATTACTCCCCCTCATGTTCACCATATTAGAAAACTTATTTTAAAATTTTCTTCGATACCTGGGGTTTTTGGTGGGGGAATCTTTATTTTATAAATCACTCAAAAAGATATTTGTAGAATATAATATAAAATTTTAATTTAAAGGTTTTAATATTGAAACAAATATAGTTTAAAATTTTAAATTTAAAATATTTTTGGTTTTCCCCAAAAAGTGTAAAAATTTTTAAGTATTTTAGTGTTTTAAAAGTTCTAACAAACAATAATCATTTACTTTACTTTAGCGTTGACAGAGTAGATAGCCACAAAATTTTTATGGGCTTGTTTGTGATATTAAGATATTTTTTTTTTACAAAAGAAAACTTACAATAATAGGGGTTTATATTTTTTAACAGTTAAATACCAAGCGTTTTTACATTTAAATAACCTCCTTGAAAAAACATAAGAAAATCCCCAAAATTTGGGGGGGTATCCAAAAATTTTACCCCCGAATAATTTAAACAATAATGTCACGAGTCTATAGCAAGTACAAAATTTTTAATCCTAATTTTAAACCCAACTCAATGTTCCGCGAACTCATTTAAATATTTCTCACGAAATATCGAGTTAACAAAAACTTCTAATTGATGAAAGAAAATCGATATCTCACAAAATTATAACGATTATTACCCCAAAAGGATTACATCGTTCGCATTGTGATCCCAACGAGGTCACAAAAAAATTTACTAAAATCTCCATTTTGAGATAAATTAAAGAGTCAAAACTAAATTTTAAAATAATAATATTAATAAAAACTAAGTTGAGTTCCCCAGAAAATAAATTTAATCTTACATTTAATAGAATGAACCGGAGCTTTCCTATTCCTAGTAGGGGTTTAAGGCCCAATTGTTCGATAGTAGGCTCAGATGCCTTTTTAAAAATACATTCCCACAAGGGGGAAAAGAAGGGACTTTGGGGGGGAAAAACATTTGGGATCCCAGAAAATTGCGCATGCCAAAAAACAACTTGGGGGAATTTCGTGGCCGGTGGGAATTTCACGATTGGATATCCGCTTGCGTCAGTCATCCACTTTACGGGCGTCCCCGTTTTGGTCCCTTTCTTCAAGAAAATATTATTTTGTTGCGGTCCCCAAGGTTACGTCCGACTTGGTCTATTTGCAGGGGGCCTGGGCAGGGGTAAACGGGGTAAGTCACGCCTTGTTGTTTTTGGGTCAGGGACCCATCCGATCTACAAATCTCCCCCCCCTTAAAGGGGGGAAAGGGGGATGGATGGGCCATCACCCCTTTTTACACTTTTGGCGCAGTTGCCTCCGGCCCTTGTAGATGGATTGGTGTCCGCTCCCCCCGCCAAGGGGATTGGGCACAATCCCCAACCCCGGTTTTCAGCTCCCCATATAGCCCCACCGTTTCATCTGTAAAAGTGCAAAACCCACCAAAATTTTTTTTCCCAAATCATCCATCACAAGCACTTTCCGCGGCATGCCACGGAAAAGGGGAAGGGGGGGGAGACGACATAAAAAACCCCATCTTGGGGCTGCACACACAAAAAAAACAAAGCATAAACAAATTAAATTTCTCATCCCTATTTAAATTTTGGGTCCTTATCCAAATGTTCAAAAAAAAAATTATAATATTTATTTTTTTTTCTCGCTCTCATACGAGGAAAAAAGGGATTGATAGTTTTTTCACATTGCAGTTCGTAGTTTCAAGGGCCGCCGGGAGCACAGAAAGCAGTCATTAGCCCTGGGTGCACATTCCACTATTTTGCATTTCACTACACGGGGACGTTTTTGATTAGGTATAACAGCCCGGCCAAAATAAAAATTACATATATTTAATCTTTCAAAATACTTGCCCGGGCCCGGGGATAGAAAGAATAAACAAACCCTAACCTATCTTTATTTGCTAACGTTATAAATTATATATAATATAATTTTTAATTGTATAATTTAGTTATCACAAATCCAAATCACATAAAATTAAAAAAAGGTCCACACCATTCCCGGGGGACATTGGCTCAACCAGGGGGGAAAAAAAATTTTTTTTAAAGGGCTAACATGAGCTCCCCTAAAAAATCATCCTTTCCATTTTAGATGAGGGCACGGGGGTCGAAATTGAAAACCTCCATGGCCCACTCCCCCTTGGGCAAACTTTGCTGATCTCTTCTCCCCCGAGGAGCTCAAAGGGAATTCCCTACTAAAACGTTTTCCCCCCACAAAAGGGGAAGGGGAGTCCCCCTTTATTATAACAGTCCACCTTTTTTTGGCCCCTTTTAAGGTGATCCGGGGCCTTGACATCTATCCTTATGGGGGGAGTCACAAAATTCCTTAAAATGGGTTTTGCCCCAAGGCTAATGGGGGGTGATTTTTCTCTTCCCCAAAGAGGGGAAGCGGGAAACAGCCAATGAATCAGGGAAAGCAAATTAAAAAGAAAATTTAAAAAAATCCAAGTCTTGACCCACCATTCGGGTTTCTCCTGTGTAAAGAAAAGGCTAGATAATTGCGTAAAATTTTTCCCCCGGTTTGGGGCCCGGGGTGGAGGGGTAGGGGTCACATGTTTTTTTTCCCCAACCGAACACATATTTTTAAAAACAGCTAAAAAGGGAAAAAAGGGCCATTATACGACCACAACACGGGGTGCTCCAAAAATCCCACACCATCGCAGGGGGCTTACAGTAGTGTAGCCTTATATTGCGCAGGGGATCAAACCCACAAATTTGGAAAAGGCATTACCAAAAAAAGGAACACAATTACCAAAGGGAACGGGTGTTTGGGCCCCAAATAAAATCGATAAGACCTTCCCCCGGGGACTTGGGAAAAATGGGCCCGAATGGAGCCCAACTCTAAAATTTTGGGGGGTTTACCTTTTGCAGCTTCACAATGGCAAACCCACTCCTTCACTGTATCAAACCGGCCAGAAAATTTCCCTTATAATTTTCCAAAGGTTTTTAAAACTCCAAGGGGCCACCTTGCGGAATCATGAAAAATTTCAGCAACATTGATCGAAACCCCCCCGGGCACAACCACTTTCCTGCATTCCCTTAGAATTCGTCACAACTAAAGCCCCTTGAAAAAGCATATGCCCCCATTTTCTTCCCCTTAAATATCCTTCTTTTAATCTACAACCACGGATCTTTTTTTTTTGGGTGGCCCCAATCGACAAAAGATTCGGGAATGGATTTTGAATAACACGGAAGGGGAGTACCTGAGAAACCCAATAGGAGATTTTTTTTATCTTCCGCCTGGGGGACAAAGCACTGCCAAAAACGTTTTTTTTCCCGGAAAGGGGGTGGGGGGAGAACTTGAACCGGGTGCCCCAAAACCCATCCCCCTATTTTCCCTAGCTGCTTGGGGTGACCCCACATCCAGCAAAAAGCCTGGTTATCGGTGTAGAGTCGAATTCCGTTGTTTTTGGGGCAAAACGCTCAACCCCGTGCACAGGCGAGACTTTCCCTTTTTCATAGGGCTGTTCCCCTTCGGCTCGTGAGATTCGACTAGAAAAGGTACCGGGCCCGTACTCCCCCGATGACCTCTGAGAAAACCCAAACCCCCAACCAAGACAAACATAACATAAGGAGAAATGGATAAAAAAAGGGGCCACCTTTATACCTGGGGGATAATTTTCTTTCAATGGGTTTAAAAGCCTGCCCCGCTCCTCCCCCACAAAAGGGACCCCTTTTCCTCTTTGAGCATGAGCACGAAACTCGAAAGGCTGGGACAAATCTGGCGAATAGCCCAAAATGCCAACAAAAGCTTGCCTTTTAGATTTGAGGGGGGGGGGGGATTTAAGTGGGGGTATTCCCGGGATCTATAAGGGGTTTCCCTCAGAAATAAAAACCCAGTATTTGAGGGGGGTTTTTTCCCAAGTAAAATTATCGGGATTTACGGTCAGGCCCGCTCGCCTTTAACGATCAACATTTCCCCTAAATTCACTAAATGACCCCAAAACGAATTGCTATATACACATATGTCACCCGTAGTTAAATCATAAACGTATTTTTTGTCAACAAAAAAAATGGTCCGTACGCGACTTAAAAGGGTTGTCCCCCTATACTACAGCCCAAGGGGGGCACGGTTTAAAAAATTGTCTCCCGAAGTACCAAAGGGGAGTAAACTTTTTTGGGCCCCTGTCAAGGCGCATTGCAAAAAGCTTTTTTTGAATAATCAGGTAAATACAAGCTCTACCAAAAATGCGAAAGGCTGATTTCGTAGGATTGGGTTTGGGGCAAACTGGGGCTTTTTTTTACTTTTCCCATAACGACAAAGTCTGAAGCCCCTTCCCCTTTTTGGGTATAAAAAGCGGATTGCTCGGTGAGTTCGAGGGGGGATGACCCCTTTTGTTCTAAATCTTGTCAAATCCCGAAAACCTTCATCTTTGGGGGAGCCTGAGTCGGACGATTAATGGGGAAGTTTTTCATCATTTTTGATTTCTAAGGAGGGGTTACAAATACCCAACCTGGGAGTAAACGCTAAAACTTAGATAGCAGACCCTAAGGCTTTTTTCCATCACAACAACATAAACTAGAAAAAAAGATTAGTATAAAAGGGGGTTTTAACCCTGGGCGAAAAAACCCAACTTAACTCCCTTCTAGCCAGGGCAATGACGCACAGTTCCCCCCAGGAAGTCATTACCCAAATTAGTTGAGGGTAATGGGGAACAAATACAAGCCTTTCCAAGAAAAAACCCCTTTATTTTTTTGGAAAGACTCACTTTCTCACAACCCTTTAAAGGAGGTTCCATTGCCCCAAGACAAAACCTTTAAAACCGATTTCCCCCCCATACTTCCCAAAATAATTTAAACTATTCAAAAAATCAACACAAAAAACGAAACATTGACCATGTCAATAAGGCGAGCCAGGCCGGATCTAATTAGAATCCAAAAACAGGGGGAAAAGGGGGAAGAAGATTTGGGAAAATTCCCGCGGGGCCCCCCCCCTTACTACCCCCCACGCTCACACGTTTCCCGGGGGCATCCCCCTGAAGGTGCCCCATTGACGGCAAAGTAACACGGACGGGGTTAAATAAAGACCCTTTACCCATTCCCCCCCCTTTGCCTTTAGTGGGGCTAGAAACCCCCGTTAAAATAGGCCTGGTAATAGTCGCAAGTTGGGGGGGTCTTTCCCGTTAAATTACGGGTACCCGCGCGGGAAAAATTTTACAAATTTTCCCTTGCCAAAATTAACCCTCTATAGGCCCCGGGGAAAGCTCAAACTAGTAGGGCCCATAAAAAAATTAAAAGTCCCCTTTCAAAGGGGACACTTTAAGGGTAAACCCCTTTTTATTCTAGGGAATTAAACCCAACACTTCAACGCCTCAGGTCCATAATTAAAAAATCGAAAGGGTTTCCCGAGGAATGAAAAAGGCGAAGTTTTGCTTATACGGGGGTCCTTATCTTTTTAGACACAGAGATTTTTAATATGCGATTTTCACCCTTGTCCAGGGAAGACCACTGAAAACCACCATGATTAAAGTGTGCCCAAAAACCCGACGTCTTTCCAAAACATAAGGTAATAACTTAAGTCCCCCACGAGTCTGATTTCCAAAAATCTATGAACCTCTCAAAATTAAATAATTCCGGGGGAAAAACCCATCGCACACCGGGGCCCAAAATCTAACCCTCGCTGCGACCTTACTTTGTGTTTTTTTGGGAAGAGTAAAAAAATATTGACATGGCGGGGGAACGGGGGAATTGGGAGTCCCCTAACCCCCTCTTTTACTACAGGCTCAAAAATGGGATCCCCCATCCCACAAGAAAGGGGGTAAGTTATAACATTTTTCCCTTTTTATTAGGGTCGTGGACTTACAAAATTTCTCGGACAGCAGGACCCCAAAACAGCAACAGTTGCCTCGGGGGGGGGGGGGAAAGGATTTTCCTCGCCCTTTACTCCCCACGAGATCGGACCGTGAGCAGGGAGATTTCAGACGCGAGCTGTGTGCTTTAGAGGAGATCCATGGGGTCGTGTGATTCATGAAACAGAATTACAAAAAAAAGTTTTTAAAAAGAACACGCAAATGCAATCACCTGGGCGAGGGCGCGATTTTTGAAAACCTCCAATGGGGTGGAGGGTCAAAATACAAAAAAGGTACATCAAAAAGGGGGGGCATCGGAGGAAAGCAAGGGTTCTGTCTTTTTAAGGTTTAAAAACAACATTTCAAAACATCAGATCTCGCAACTCCCACCTGTCGCAGAGTAAAACATAGGATACCATCTCAGGAAGGTAAAGAATTATACTGCCCTATTTTCCCATATTTGAAAATTACTTAAATATACTCTCGTTTTACCTAGGGGTTGGTGGGTGAATCTTTATTATAAATACTCAAGAAGATTTTGTAAATTGAATATAAATTTTTTAAAAGGTTAAATATTGAACATCAAATATTGTTGTAATATATATAATTGTATAATATTTATGGGTTTTTAAAAAAAAGCGTAATTTTAGTATTACGTAGTTTTGAAATTCATAACAAAAAATAATCTTTTTCTTTACTTTTGCGTTTCAGGTAAACCACAAAACATTTATAGGGTTTGTTTTTGTGATTAAGATAGTTACAAGAAAAAACTTTCAAAAATATGGTTTATTCTTAAAGTTAAATCCAAAGCGTATTTTCATTAATAACCCCTTGAACAAAACTAAAAAAAATCCCTAAATTGGTATCCCAAATTTACTCCCAATAATTTTAACAATAAATAGTCAGGGGTCTTAGCAAAGGTAAAAAATTTTAAACCAATTCAACCAAACCAAAGTTCCCCGCGAACATGCATTTAAATATTTCCACAGAAATATCGAGTTAAAAAACAAACTTTATATTGAAAAAAAAATCGATATCTCACAAAATTAAAATCATTATTTCCCCAAGGTTACGACCCGATTCGCATTGTGATCCAACAGGGCACTAAATTTTCTACAATGTCCCTTTTTTGAATAATTGAAATGCGTAAAAAAGAAATTTTGAAAAAAAAAGTAATATTTTAAAACAAAGTAATTAGGTTTCCCGAAAAAAAATTTAATTTTCTTTTTAAACGAATAAGCGGAGCTTTCCATTCCTATACGGTTTAAAGGGCCCAATTTTTTCGTAGTAGGCCGTTTTCCCGTTTAAAAACAATTTGCCACAGGGGGGAAAAAAAGGGGGACATTGGGGGGGAAAACTTTGGGCGCCGGGACAAATTTTCGCTGCCCAAACGAAAATTCGGGAATTTTGGGGTCGGGAATCTTCACGATGTATTCGCATTTCTCGTCAGTCCCTTTTCGGGGGCGCCGATTTGCGCCCCTTCTTCAAGTTAAAATTAGTTTTGTTGCGGCCCCCCGAAGTTAGTCCGACTTGTGTCTATTTCTGGGGGCCCGGGAGGGGTAAAAAGGGGAATCAGCGCCTTTTGTTTTTTTTAGATCATGGTACGCATGATGCTACACATTCATCTGGTAGCACCCCGTTTCAGAAAAGTAAAGCAAAAGCACCTAAAAAATTATATTGGCCCCAATATTTCAAAGGTATTTCATCGATGTTTTTCTTTAGACCTCATTTTTTAAAAAAGTATAACACTGTACATATTTTATTACTAAAATTTATTTTTAAAACCAAAATAAATAAGCCCTATCTTTAATTTTAAAATAAAATAACTTACAAGTTTTAATACTTATTCTATCATTCAATTTAAAAACCATTTATCCTAAAATTAAAAAATGTTCTTAAAAAAAATTTTTACGTGCTTAATAATGCTATTATGTAGTGCTAATTTTTTAATAAACAATTTTTCTATAGTACTTTCGTTTGGTACAAGACCCCGAGTGAATTTTAAATTTTTCCTTTGTGATATTACTTCAAATGTTCTTTACTGTTTTACCTAAATGAGACTAAATAAATAATTTAAAATAAGTCTTTTGGGATAAATAAAATTGTTAAGTTATATGCCTTCTTTTCTCTTTATAAATAACAATATGACCAAAAACCAAAAATCGGTTTTAAAAAAAAAACAGAAAAGACTATTATTAATTTTTATTATTATTATTTGCACGCGTCTTTCTACCCCCTTCGGGTTTACGCACTTTTCCTATTGTAATGGAAGGTGTTTTTAGAGAAATGGAGGGCAAACCCGTTTAACATGGAATCCGAACCCCGGTGGAGGCTGGGGTTCCCCACATTACAAATTCTTGTCAATGAAGGAAAGGGTTTTTGGTAATCAAAAATCTTGGCCGGGGCCGAATTTAAACCCCCCGCCCCACACAGAATCTGACACCTTACCCCTAGACCAAGGGGCACCCAAGAAAAAGATTTTTATTAAAAAAATTTAACTTAAACTTGTATTTTCGGGTAAAAAAACGGTAGATAATTACTGGTACCTATACATTTTTTTTTTTGTTTCTAATTTTTTAAAATTTGGGGCCCTTTTTTTTATAATTTTTTTTTAAACGGAGGGAATTAACTGAGGTTAAATGGCACACTTCCAATATAGCAGTTCATGGGTTTAACAAAGGAATTACTTTGGGTGTATAAATTAATTTTTAAAAATTGTTTGCAATAATATAATGCTTTTTTTATTTTTTTTTTTTACCTTTGACATTAAGTTTTTAAAAATAAAAAGACTTTTTTACAATAGGCTTGTGTTTGTTGGTACAAATAAAATGATAAAGGGCCCCTACAATTTTTCTAAAATTTCCCAATAAAAACAAAATTTGACCTATTTGCCCCTTTTTCCAAGCAAGTTTTGTTTATAAAATATTGCTTTTTTAGGGCTTTCCATGTTTAACAAATTATGTGGGTTCGATATTTACACAAAATCTAGCTGAATGTTAAAAAAATATATAATTTAATTTTATTGAATAAAAAACTAAACAAAAGCAAATGCAATTTTTTAAGTTTACACCTAGGTTTTAGTCTTGTAGGATTTTATGGAAAGGGCATTTATTATTTTAATTAAAGAGTAAAAAATATTGGAGAAAATTTAAAGTAGCTATTTTTAAATAGTCAATATAAGAAAAGAATACTAAACAGTTTTTACTTACTTTGATATCATGGGGAACCCCAAATTTACGTGTACTCTTGGCAATCGGGTTCTAATGAGGCAATTAGTTCCCTACCAATCCTTATTTAACCAAAATAACTTAATAAAATCTACTCTCTGATAAAGCCAAGGATTTTCTCTGTATTAAATATATGTCCGTTAAATTTACCCCTTCTTTCTTTAAAATCGTCCTCTAAGATTTGCAAGCAAAGAAAAGAGGTGCATCCATTTTTTTTTTTATTTCTCTACTTGAAGAAAACATCTACTCTTAAGGTGTGAGGTGGCGAAAAAAAACCTCTGCAAGTGTAGTATGACGTCAGTTTTGCGCAAAATTTTCAAAATTAGAGGTTGCGAGATTGTGTTGAAATGCGAAAAAATCCCTAGCGACTCGCCACCGCACGTTTAAAAAATTAGGGGCCCAGACCTCCTTTTCTGACTTTCGTATAAAGGGGGCCCACATTGTTTTAGCAGGGGTCAAAACCCCACTGCCGTTCATTTTTAAAAACCTGTGATTGACTTCTACCGAATGAATTCCCAGCTCGTCTCGCTAGTGCAGTCTGAAGATAGTTAGAAATACTTATGCGCGAAAATTCAATCGAATACAGTTTACTCCTAGCGGCTGATTTTAAATTTGGGAACATTGCATTGATACATTACTTCTTCAAAATAGAAAGGGTTTTTTAAATAAATGTTAAAAGGATTTAACTGAAAACACAAAATAAGCAAATTAATAAACATTTTTTTTATTGTTTAGGGAATAAACCAACCATTATTCTTCTAGGTTGTCATCAAAAAGGGAAAATCAAATAGAAAATTTGAATAAAAAATATTTTTTTCTTCTGTCAAAACCCATAATTTATTTAATTCCTCTCTATTAAAAAAAAAAAACACCTGCACTCTATAAGAGGTAAAGTAAACGGGAATTAAATATTTTTTTGTTTTGTTAGGTATTGAGTTTTGACATCTGGAATTGTTTTTCTATTTTAAATTCTGGTTTGAAGATTCGTATTTTTTTGTAATTATCAGTTTTTTTTTTAAAATGTTTCAGTTTAGTTTAGTTAAAAGGGAAAAGTTTAAAGCAAGTAAAAGATAGTTCATTTGCTCTAAAAGCAGCAAAATGAGAAAACCCAAAACATAATGGTGAACTTTGACAATTTCTCAGGAGTTAAATTTCCTGTTGTGAAAAAACAATCAAAATTAGTTTAAAAATGACATTACAATACTAAAAACGTAAACCAATACCAATAAATTGTGTTATTTTAAAACAAGAAGACATTATTACACGATGGCGTAGATGAATGATAAATTTGGAAAATCCAGAAAAAAATCAAGACATTTTTAGTACTATTATTTGAAGACACTTTTCTATAGATTTTAATATGATTAAATATTTTGTTAACCAAGAAATGAAAATCAAAAATAGCATAAAAAAAATAAAACCTTAAAGAAATACCCTCAAAACCCCTTAATAAAAATTTAAAAAGAAAAGATTATAACACAAGTCAGAAAAAAGGAAACCAATCGTTTCATGAACTTAATGATTACATTTCCAAACCATGGATTTTATAAATGTAACAATATTGTCGAACTGAAAAATGATCCTACCACAAATTTAAAAAAAAAACAAAAAAAATCCCAAAACCCAAAACTTTAGTCCTCTAGTCTTTGTTACTTATTGTCTATATTTTTTAAATAAATTAATTATTTGTGTTTTTTCGTTATTTTTTTTACTTATCTGTATTCCCTTGAACTTTTAATGTTTTTTTTTAATAATTTCTGAATCTTAAATATATGTGTTTTAATCAATAAATTATTTGATTTTTTTTAATCTTATAGACTTATATAGTAAAAAGTTTGTAATTTCACAAAAATCTTTTTACTTTATTATTTATTCTAAATATCTTCATTTTAAATTCATAAAGATAATGAAGATATTAACAGGGCCAAACGGAGCCCAGAAAAAAACACATAAATAAAAATTTCTTTGAGTCTTTAAAAAATAATATTAATCAAGATGAGACGATAAGCGGGGCAGAAAAAAAAAATTGTGAAAAATCCCATAAATGAAAGGGGGAAAAAAAAGAATTAAGACTTTGGGGGGTAGCATACACCAAGACTTTTCCCAAATGCTGTTGGAAACACACCAGATATACAAAACAAGTGTTTGTACGTTTTTGGTATTCCCAAACCCACGGTAAGAATCAAATTTTTTTATATAATTTTTAAAAAAACCTCTCCCCCCCTTTTTAGCCACGATACACTTTTTTTGTATTTCCTTTCGTTGAATTTAATTCTATTTACATTTTTTTATAAGTTTTTATTTTTTGTGTTTTAGGGTTTTTAATTTTTTTTTCATTTTTTTGGTTTAATCTTTTTAGCACTAAAAATTTTTTAAAGTGTTTTTTTTACATTTATATTGGGCTATTTTTAAGTTGATTTAAATGCTTTGTGTCGTTTTATTCTATTTTAGAAGTTTAGAAAGTTGTTTTTAAACAGTTGTTTTATAAAATTTAATTAGTGTTAATTTTTTTTACGTTAGATATTTTTTGCTCATAAAAACTTTGTTTAAGTAATATTAAAACATGTTAGGGTTGGGTTGGGTTTGGTATGGCCCCACTAGTTGAACAGTTTTGATTAAAAAATTTTAAAAAGGTTTTTTTTTCTCATTATTTGATTTTTATAGTTACTTATTTTTGTTTTAATTTTTTTATTTTATTTGTAAAATCTTTAAATTGGAAGCATTGCCCATCTTCTTTTAATTATACAAGAAAAAGGGTTTTAAAGGAGGCAATAAATGAAATTGGTAGGCAAATGCTTTGTGATATTAGAAAATCCTTTTGGGAAATCTCCGAGACATTCCAAAGTTTGTATAGAAAAAGTTTGTTAGGGTGGGGATTTTTTTGGATCTCTTGGGGCAGGCCCCAAAAAGAACCCCTAGCATCAGGGATTCCCGGTCCACTACAGGTAATAAATTTTAAATGCACATTGTCAAATTTAAAACATGTGAATTTGTTTATTTCTAATAGGCCTACATTTTTTAATGAAACTTATTGGGGCCGTAGGACTTGCTGCCTAAGTTTCTTTCTGGGGGTGGCTCCCAGCGGGGGAGTGGGCCAAGATGCCTTTTCCTTTGATCAGACGCAATTGTCTCATCATCCATGCTGTCTGCATGCGGTATCACCCCAATTGAAACCGGGGGATAGTATTTCCCTACCACCGTCCCAAAGAAAAGGGGTACAATATGGGGAAGTATAAATAGGTTTTTTTTGGTTTCTTTTTAAAAAGACTTACCAATTTTTTTACATTATATTGGGGGCTTTAAAGAAAGGTGAATTTTCCAAAACGTTGTAAATGCCCCATATAGGGGAAAAAAGTTTTTTAAGGGAAATTTGGGTTTTAAAAAGCCACGCTTCACGCGTGGAATATTGTACAAGAAGTGCTGATCCTACGGTTTGAAAAAATTTAAATTGAAAATTTGTGCAAGTTTATAACCCTTTTTTAACCCAAGGTGCAATTTCGAGCGGCACGTTGGGCCATTGCTTTGTTAGTAAAGTGACAAAATCTGGTATGTTTCTTGTTTTTTTATGTATGATTCAATTAAGTCAACCCTTTTAAAAAAAAAGATTTGAAGATAATGGTTTTTAAAAAAAAAAGTGAAAAAACAAAGAATTCGGGGATTATATGTATCTCCAAATCTTTAAAAAAAAGTCAAAAGAAAAATTTCTAATGAGGTAAGAGTGTGATTAAATTTTAATTTAAATGTGTGTTTTTTAAAAGAACTAGATAGCTGTGCCCGCGGCTTTTCTCGCGTGGAAGTTTATTATTCAAATACGAAAAAAGCATATTTTTACATTTAAATTTTAAAAAGTTATTGAGACCTAAATTGACCCCAGACAAAAATAATGCAAGTCCCAAACAAATTTTTACCCCCCTTTTTTTCCCTTATTAAAAAAAAATTCCAAAATTCCTAAACAGTATTTATTTGTTTTTCAATCCGAAATACAAATTTTGTTTATGAATTTTAAAAAGACAGACTTTCATACTTTATCACCCATATTTTGACCCCTTTTGGGGTGAATTTTTCTAAAATCCCTTTTAGTGGGGGGCTAATAAAAAAAATGAATTTAAAAGTCCAATTTCATGCTTGTAGCCCTTTTATTTGGCTCGGCGAGATGAAAACACTCATCAGTCAGTCAATCAGGGAAAAGTTATTTTATAAATTGATGAACATTTTTTTATTTTTCACTACTTTAAGGGTGGGAAGTATTGTATCATAGAAAAATACCCTTTGAGTGTAATAATAATTTTTTTTTTAATTTAAATATGACGTTAAAAAATAAATAAAAATGATTTTACTTTCTCGTTTATCAAGGGGGAAGAAAGTTTGTGCCATAAAAAAATTTTCTTGAGATTTTAATGGATTACTTTCTGCACCAAAAGATTCAATCCCCACAAAATTTACACCAACAATCGCATTATTTGATGGGGTTTACTAACCCTTTTCCCCCCAAAAACGTTTTTTTGCGTTTTTTTGGTTTTTAAAAAATATGTCGATCTAGGTTGGGTTTGATCCATGAAACGGGCCCGAGGGATACTTTACCCTAAACCAGATCTGGGCATCAACCAAAAGATTAATATTCTTTAAAAATATTTTTTTTTGGTTTCAGGTGAAGTGTAAATGCACGTTCGCATGCAGATCCATCGTTTGGCTATCGACATGAGCTGTTTAACAACTTTTATGAAAAAGGGAGCTACAACAAACAACAAACATCTCAACGGTTTATCTCCCCATTAATCAAAAGAAACGTTATGGTAAATACACCCAGGAAAGCAAGGGAGCACTCTTTTTTTACCCTAGATTCTTCCCGGTGGCTCAGACGAAAAATTTTTCTTAAAAAACCCCTTGAAATACCTTTGGAGTGACTCCAAAAAGGTTCAACGTTGGGGGGAGAAGATATTGGCTGGTAAAATGGATAGTTAGACCCAAAAAGGGGGGGCCAAAGGCTCTTTAAAACATTTAGTGGACAAAAAATTGTGGGGCACATTAAAAGCTTCCCACCATTAAAGCCAATTGCAAGGAAAATATATCTAAACAAGTTTCTTATCCCCGATTTTTTGTAAGCAGAAAAAGTACCGTGTTTTTTGGAGAATATTGTTGAAAGCCTTTCCCGGGAGGCCCCCCTTACACGACAGTGGTATAAGAGATTTTCCTTTTCGATTTAATTGTCTTTTGCAAGACCCAAGTTGAACTCGCTCTACTTTTGACAGCAAAAAAAAACCTTTCCCCAGACAGGTTTAAAATTTCTTTTTTTAAAACATTGCCCTGCAAATAAAACAAAGAATTGGAATTTCACACATCCAGCCCGCCTTCATGAGGAATTGGGTAAATGTGGGGGAAAAAAGGAAGGGAGCTTGCGGGTTTGAAAGGGGGTTAATTTTGGGGGGGGAATTTAAATTGGGGGGCTTAAAAGACATTAATTACCCCTCGAACACATTCGGAATTCCGAAAAAAAGAAAGCCATAGGGGGAAAATATTCCTTTCGGAAAAACGCCCAAATTTTGAAACAATGTTGAACAATCGGGGCAAACGGGCTAAAAAACCAAAGGTTAAAAAAAAGTAAATTTTATAAATTTTACTTTTTTTTCTGAAAAAAAAATTTAAAGTTTATTTTTCTTTGGGACTAAAAATTTTTTTTTGCGTTTTATTTTTTCGGTGTATTAAATTTAAATTTTTTTTAAAAAAAAATTAATGAAAAATTAGCGGGAGAAATTTTTTATGGGTATTTTTAAAATTTTTTTCATTTTTTTACCTGAATTTTTTTAAGACAGCACTTCCAACAACAATAATGCGGATAACAAGTTTTTACTTGCAAAACTGTTGGGACTTTCAAGTTTTTGGGAAAAAGTGAAGTTTTTATTAAACAATGTTAAAAAAAAATAAAAAATTTTAAAAAATTTTCTTCTTTCTTAGTTCCATAAATTTAATTTTAAATTTTGTCTTTAAGATTTAGATTAAAAAAATTTTCCCCTTTCCTGAAAAATTTTAATTTTGCATTTACGCGTTTTTGGAAAACCCCATTCAAATATAATTTGGGGGTCCCTTTAAATTACTTCTTGCCCCCACTTCCCCCAAGAAGCTGAACTTTTCCAACACAACGCCTTTCTATTTCCTTGTGCCTTTTTAGCATTGTCCTAGAAAAAGTAAACCATCTATTAAAATGCAAAACATTATTAAATTCCCCAGTCTCAGGGGGGTTTGGGGTTAAACGTACCTTTTTTGATTTTTTAAGCTCTACAAGATACATGAATTTCCAATTTAAATTTTCAAGGGGCAGATAAGGGTCAGCGAATAATTTAAATTTGGATACAGCCCCCAAAAATTCCCCAATTTTAAACTAAAAATTAAAAGGTTAACCCCATAAAATTACATTAAACTTGAGGAATGGGGGGTTTAAATTTTGGTTTAATTTAATGTAACACATTTTCGTTAAAGAGAAAAGTGGAAAAAATTAAAAAAATTTCCAAGGGGACCGAAACCCCAAACACCCAAACAAATATATTCGAGTTGGGGGTGGGGGGAAAATATATATCCCCCCCCCACCCCCCCAAAAGAATTAATCCCCCAATTCCCTGGGAAAACCAAACTTGGGGGAAATTCTAAAATAATATACCACCCCAGAAAACACTGTCACAACTCCAAAAAGGTAGTTTTGAGAAAAATCGATTTGAAACTTTTATGACAATTTATTTAGTTGGTCTTTAGAGGTATTGAGCTGAAATGTATAGGATTAGTAGTCACTATGAATAAAAAGAGAAGGTAATTAATACATTCATATATTTTATGAAATAAGATTTTAAGATTATGGCTTGCTTGCTATACTACTGACAGTATGCAACACTGCCTCTTCACTAAATATGGCAGTATTGATTTAACATTTAGAAACAATGTAGTGCCACAACTCACAATATGGCAGTGTTGCATTTATGGTTTTAAAACAAAACAGTGCCTTTAAGTCCCATATGGCAGTATTACATGTTATTATTTTAAAAATTAGGGACATTTGTAACACTCATACTTACCACAATGTTCAAGAAATTAGTTTCAATCCTCACAATGCTTACATCATTATTATGTTTTATTAAATGTATTTGGAGAAAGAGTTTAATGAAATATACTTGTTTAAGACTTTTTAAATCATTTTATTTGAACAAAGGAAAAAAATCACTCAATATAATAATAGTTAGGAATTAAAATAGTATCATCATTTAAGTGTATATTATTATAGTTTATGAAAATAATGAGTATATTAAGTAACACCACTATTATAAATAAACATAAAGAGTTCTTCACCCCAAATTATGATTAGAATTAGAGTTCAATAACAATCAGAGTTGGTTAAATTTTCAACTCTTGGAAAAAAAAGTGGTATGTTCTAGGAATAAGATTGGATTCACACAAGCGACGAAGATCTGCTCTTTAGCTGCCGAGATTCCAGACATTCCAGAAAGGCTTTCTGTATTGTTTGAGCGTTGTCAGAACTATTCTGTCTCCTTCTAGTCTTTCTTTTGATGATTATTTCCATGAATTCCTCATCATCATAACTTGTTTTATACTGCAATCGTCAGAGAATTCTTTGGTTACTCTAATCACTTTGATGTCGTTCCACACAACCTTTTGTCCAATAGTGTTTATTGAAAAGTTGTCACCCATGTTTTGGTAAGATGTTTAAGGTCGATGAGTCTTCAGAAGAGAGTTCGTTAAGTAATGAAGGCTTTCCACTCTTTTTTTCACTTTGAATTACAGGCACCCATTGTGAGGCTGTAAATAGAGCCACCTTTTAAAAGTCTCGCCTTTTGTTTTTCTATGATGGAGTGCATTGTCTCCCTCATTCTGAGTGTGGCCAGTAATAAAAAATTTATGCGTAATACTCGGAACGTCATAATTGGCCACAACATAAAGATACAGGCATGCTATTATTTATTCTTCTGCTGGCCACTGCAGTTATCAGAATAAAAAATGTGCTCCTTGTTTAGGCAGTTAGATTTCAAGAAATTATGTACGCATGTACCAATCTCATTAGGTCCTCGTTTGCTTGATCTCATGCCATAGATAACAATAGCCTTGATTTGTGCCCATTTCATAAATAGTGAAATTGAAAGTTGAGAATTTTCTAGAGTAATAAAAATTGAAACTTGTGCCGACGGAGTAGTCAAAACTGCTTGAAGGTCATAGCAAGCAACAATGGTAACTATCTTTGTGTTTGGTTGCAGTGTCCTTGTCACGCTGTTTCTCAAGTCTGGAACGTTCAGTTTCGTGCTTATGAGTAGCAATCTGACTTTGCATGACCAACTGTTCTTCTTTGTTGCTATTATCATACCGCTCTCAATAGAACATTGATCTTTTTTAGGTATGAAAAAACCAATATTTAATTTGTGATTAAAATATATGATTATGTACCAAGTTTACATGATGCTCTGTTGTCTTCCTTACATTTTTTCTCAAACAACCTGTGCATTTCTGCAATTGTAAGTTCACCAGATATAAATTCCCTTTTAGTTTGCTTTCTCAAATAGTGAGACTCAACTCTCGGGAAAGAGTTAATGTATCACAAACTCTTTGCATGATGTCAGATCAAGTTGTTTCTGCTTGCCATGCAATCCTCCCAAGTCTCCTTCCACCGATTCAAGAGTCTCATTCCCTTTAATTAAGGCAGTCCTTACAGTTCGGTCACCAATATTCAAGGTTGCCATAAACATTTTTTTGCAAACTCTCTTTCTTTTTCCAAGAATTGGAAGGTAGTAGGCACGATTGTCTTTTCTAGTTGAGCCTTCACGGATGTACCTATATTTTGGTGTAATTGTATGTGTGCAATTGACTATAAATGCACGTTGCAATGTCACGTTACCCATATTCCAGTAAGCACGCAAGGCTTCTTTGCGTTGCTCTTCTGAGACAGAGACTGAGCATTGTTTGTTTGCATTTGGATCCACATGGTGGCTGTAATTCCTTTTCGCTAATGCTCTTGCCCCGAGAATTTATATACGAGACTCCTGAATTGGTCTTCTTCAAAACATTTCTCTTCCATGTTTCTTTACTTCTCTTCCTTTTCCTGCTTACATTATTACCTAATTGTAGCTCACCATTCGACTTCTCAGAAATTCCTGCTATAGGACCATCATTTGGTGACTCACTGCTTCCTTCCAGTGACTTTTCACTATCTACCTCATCAGATTCTGATATTGTCTGATGTACATGTGTTTTTTCTGTTTTATTCCTGTGTTTATTTACATTTTTTCCACATTCAATATGTTCCTCTTCACTCTTATCGCCATCCCATATCCTCACCGTGAAGTTAATCTACTATGCATGGGTGGACTAGGGATATATTTGAATGTAGACCTACATCGTGACTGATTTTCAGCAACATTTTTGGAATCATCTTGAAACAGTTCTTCTAATTTCTCAACCTCATTCTGACTTTGATCTTCATTCTTTGAGGCATATCTAGAATTCTTTGTCTCTTCTAAAATACCTGTAACTGAAAATCCCAGAAAATTTCAAGCTATTAATGCATTTTGGTTTAGCCTTTTGATACTTTGATTTTTAATTATATCTGGTCTTTATTTACACAAATACAGCAGTAAAAATAAAAAAAATCCAATTAGAAATTCAATATTAATCATAGTAGCTAAAAATATCAAAACCTAAATTTTTTAGTCTTTGAATTAAAAAAATAATATTTATATTACTAATAAAACACGCAAATAAAACTTACACTTAAGCATCTAATCAAATGTGTCACATAATGCTATGTGTGGTTAATGTTTTGGTAAATAGATCATACCTAACCATTAAATATCTAAACAAGTTCTTACCTTCATTCACATTGATAGCATCCATGTTTTGTTCAACCAAGCTGACAATGTATTTCCCCCTAGATAGCATTATTTAGACAGTTCTCAATAAAATACTAAAGAAAACGTTAACAAACACAGATTTATTTAATAAACCATTCACACTACAGGCAATTATTAGCGCCATAGACAACAATACAATGAAAAGTAATTTTATTGACAAATGAACTACAACTATGAACAGGGTTACCATCAGTCACTGCCATAATTCAAAATAAACTATCAATATGCATACATAAAAATTAATTACCTATCCATACTTAAGACCAAAACTACCACAAGTCAATATGTGGCTGAGATAAACATAATAATATTGCAACTATGAGTTGTTAAACTGCCATAACTTAAAATGTGGCGTTTGATAAACCCAGTCAATACAATGTAACATTGCCACAACTCTAAATGTGGCGGTGTTAGTTTGGGTAACAGCAATACCACATCACTTATTATTGATAAAAGACTGCCACAATAATTAGTGTGGCAGTCTTGTTTTGAAGGATATTTGAATGTGTCTTAACTAGGGTGTCCCAAAAAAACGGAATTAATTTTTTTTTTCGCATACCCTCTTATTTTTTTCCTTTTATGTCAAAACAATTGTAAATAAAGTTTCATGTAATTTGAACTACGGCAACCCGTGCCGACTTGCATATAAACGTGTCAGTCAGTACATGTATACTTGAGCAAGCGAACGCTGACGACACTTGTCTGTAGCGGAGCACCCAACAGCTGCAAATGGTAAAGATAAAACAAAAAAGATAAAGGAAGGTTTTGGAATGCTTCGTCAGTGAGATTGTGCAGCCCGTGAAACGTGTCAGTACCAGTTCACTCAGGACAGCGCACGTCTACGTGTCAATGTGCTTATAATTCCAAGTTGTTTAGTTAGTAAATGTTTGTATAGTTTTTAATAAGTGAACAGAACATGGCAGTGGAATTGCGTAGTTCTAAAAAAGTGATATTTTTAATAGGTAATATAAGACATCAAATAACGGGTTCAAAACTTCCGTCTAATGGACAAGTTCTCGCAGTTTTGTTTTACAATATTCGAGAAGTGAGTTTAAGTGTTAATGAAAGTGCAAACCTCGCTATTCGCGAATGTATTATATTTTGGGAAAAGGCACGCATACCTACCAAATCGTTGCCAAATTGTGTGAGGAAGCTTGTTAATATGTATCAAGTTTGGAGAGACTTACAAAAAAATGCAAAGAAATTACAAGACGTATTCAAGCGGCGACAACAAGAATTTGTAATTAATTTAGACAATTTGTTCGACATTGCACATGCTGATGCACTTCAATTAATGAAAATAGAGGAAGATAGGATGTTCTTGCAGCGCCAAAGAGAGCCGGGCCGTCCCGGTCACTTAGGTGGAGTGGATAAAAAACTGGCCAAAAGAGAGGAAAGGGCGCAACTGAGGGCTGTCAAAGAAGACAATCGGCGAATAAAAATATCTTTCCGATTCAACATCCTCGGCATCATACGAACCATTGCAAGAAGATTCCTCTTCGAATTCTAGTGAAAATATGGATTCAGAAGATTTCCCAACACTGATCGAAAGCTCAGAACCTGGGACAAGTAAATCAGTATTGAGGAAAGACTTTATTACTCCAAAGTTAGTTGCTGCATTAGACAGGTGTCAGTTAAGTATGCGAGATTCTGTGTTTATTCTTGAAGCTACTATTGATGCGTTTGGATTTAACATTGACGAATTTCCGATAAGTAAGTCTTCAATTCAACGAATCCGAACAGAAAAACGGAAGGAACGTGCGGAAAACATAAAAATTGATTTTCAAAACGAGGTACCGGATGTAGTGACCTTACATTGGGATGGCAAACTGTTGCCTGCTTTGAGTGCTCGAAAATCGAAAGAAGAACGCTTGCCTATAGTTATTTCATTTGGACTAAAAGAACAACTCATTGCTGTGCCGATACTGGATAATTCCTCAGGCAAAGAACAGGCGCAGGCTATTTGGAAGGCGATCTTAGATTGGAATCTCGAAAACAAGGTCCAAATTCTCTGTTGTGATACTACGGCTTCGAATACAGGTCGTTTTAATGGTGCTTGTACGCTCCTCGAGCAAAAATTTGATAGGGAAATGCTTTTTTTCGCTTGCCGCCATCATGTATACGAACTGGTGTTAAAGGCCGTATTCGAAGTGAAAATTAAACAAGTGGCAACAAGCCCCGATATTCCACTCTTTAAAAAGCTCAAAGAGAATTGGAAAAATATCGATACCACTAAAATACAGTGCTATAGAGAAACAGTGGAACTGTTCAGAACCGTACCCGAACTTGAAAATTTGCTGGACTTTTACCGAGATGAACTTAAAAATGTTATGGTCAGAGAGGACTATCGAGAATTGATCGAACTTTCTATGGTATTTTTAGGTGGAGATGCAGAAAAAAAATTAAAATCAGACCTCCGGGTGCCATGCACCAAGCTAGATGGATGGCCCGAGCGATTTACTCCCTAAAACTATCGTTATTTAGTTCTCAGCTGAAATTAAACACCAAGGATAAGAAAGCACTGTTAGATGTCTGCTTGTTTATTGTAACAATCTATGTTAAACCATGGCATCAATGCATTTTGGCAGTTAAAGCACCCTACAAAGATTTGTGCTTTTTGAAATCTTTGAAAGCTTACGAAAATGTGAATGAAAATATCTCGAAAGCTGCTTTACAGAAATTTCTCCAGCATTTATGGTATTTGACTGATGAAATAGCAGTATTAGCACTTTTTGATGATGATGTGGACGAAGAAACAAAATTAAAAATGGTGGCAAATTTACATAGAGAAAATTTCTCGACTCATGAGAAAAGATACATTCCATCGAAGGAAGAACTTTGTGGTTCATTGTATGGTGAGTTTGATACATTGATTTTGTAATTGTTTATTTAGTTATTTATTTATATCAGACAATTGTTACTTGTTATTTTTTTTTTACAGAAAAAAGCATCGATGATTTCATATCAGTCAAGAGCCATTCATTGTTTTCTAGACTTAAAATTGATGATAGTTTTCTCAACGAGAGTCCCTCTTCATGGGAGAATAACGCTTCTTTTCTAGACGCAAAAAAGACTATATCAGTACTTAGAGCAGTGAACGATACAGCTGAAAGAGCGGTAAAACTAATGCAGGACTTTCATGGACTAATAACGGTTGAGGAGGAACAAAAACAATTTTTGTTTCGTTGCGTACAAGAACACACGAAGATATATCCTGACTGTAAAAAGCAAACATTGAAACGAAAATATGTTCAGTAATGCTTCTTTTACTGTAATATGTTAATAAATATCTGCTTTGATTAATATGGTGTCTTATGTACCAAAGAAACATACATTTTACCATCTTTCCATAGTATTCCCCGTACAAGATCTCACGTTCAAGTTTGAAGTAAAGTCGGCACGGGTTACCGTTATCTTATTGCAATAATATATTTTATTTAAGTTACTGAGGTGAAATAGAAAAAAAATAGAGGGTATGCGTATTCGACTTTGCAAAAAAAAATTTTTACCTTGTATCTTGGGACACCCTAGTCTTAACTGCAACACAGCCATAACACTTTTAAATCATGACCCGAGTGTAATAGAGATAGTGGCACTATTGCATATTAAGAAGCTTTCTTTTCTCATAGCCATTATGGCCATAACTCAAAATAGCCCATTTTTTAGTTGTGGCGGTGTTGTTCTAGGGGTGCAATATATGTATATTATTTAGATTTTCCCAAGCACCAACATTGCCATAACAACTCCTCATGATCACAAAGAGTAGTACTTTAATTGCCATGAATATCAATCGCTCAATGTGCAGGTGGTAAGTGGCCTTGGTTAAAAACATGAGAAATAGTTTAGCATCTTAAGTATTATTAAATACAATAATTTATTCAACAATCTTATTTATTTTTATTCCTACATTCAAACATAAATATTATTAACTATTTAACTATCAAGGACAAAAAGGGTAGTTAATAGTTTGAAATAATATATGCCTCCCCCTTCCCTCAATATTGGTGATAAGACAGATATGTAACCCCCCTTCCCCACAAAAAAATAAAAATTGGAAAGTCAGACACGTCCATGATAGGATGTTAAAACCAGAATGATTAGGACCCCAACCTCTGGCAATCCAGTTGGCTATATAACGAGAGTTAATGTTTAACAGCAGAAGTGGGGAGGGATTAAGGGTCTTGATGTCTTTAAACATACAAGAATCTGTGCGAATATAGTGTTTTTTTTCTTTGTTACAGATATGTGATAGAGAAACTCCATGCTCTAAATATGAATGCAAGATTTCTTGGCCGATTACAATACCAATTTATTTGGCATGACTATTATCAAGCAAGAGATGGAAAGATTACACAGGGAAAGAATTGAGGATTTCTACCTTATTGTTATGTACAATTATATTTACTTTCCATTGCGTCTTCCTACCCGTTCAGGTTAGACGCTTAATCTAATGGGCTAGGAATTGGGATGGTTGAAAATATAGAGGACGTGAACCCACATTTGCGTGGAGGGGGAGTTGAAACCATTTAGGGAAAACCACCCCCAGTTCACCCGAGCGCGATTTGAACCTCGATCTCCCTGACCTCAGCAGTCTATCTAAACACGAAACTTGCGCGTTAGCTAACTACGCCACCAAGGCAGATGTATAATTGATGTATAGATGATTAGGAAGAGGAGAGTAGTTCAGAGGTACACCCTCATTGCACCTGGCAGAAATTCGAACCCCAACTGACAATATTAACATTTGGCACCCAGATGCATTAGCACAGCCACCATATTAGATTTTATGTTGTAAGCAAACTGAATTAAATCTTTTAAATTGCTGTTTGTGCAGGTGATTCTGGCTATGTGCCAGAACCATGGCTTCTCACCCCTATCACGAATGCTGCAAGGGGCACCCCTGAAGCACTTAACACTGAAACGCATTGCAGTGGAATAAATGTGATCGAAAGGTTTTTTGGAGTGCTGAAGGGGAAATTTCGCTGCTTACTTAGAGATCGCACATTGCACTATGCACTATGCACAAGCTGCAAAGATCATAGAAACATGTGTTGTTCTGCATAATATGATGGATCCACTACAGGTATATGTCTAATTAAATAGTACATTGTTTACACACAATATATTAAAATTAAATGGTACATTGTTTACACACAATATATTAAAATTAAATAGTACATTGTTTACACACAATATATTAAAATTAAAATATATTAATTTTCAACTCAATCATAACATGTGCCCTTTACATCTTATTGCTTGCTAGGGCTGCTTCACAAACACTAACAAATCAAAAGATATTAAGGGTAGGATGACCAGGTGAGTGGCTGAAAACTGTTCATGATGATGATGATATAAGTATTCACCTTTTTTGTGTAAAAAACTAATCTAAATTCATCTAGGACTTTTACCCCAGCCAGAGCCAAAGGCCTATTTTATCCAGTGATTAGACGCAATAGTATAGAAGACATGAGAT
The DNA here is from genome assembly GCA_039000515.1 of Timema cristinae. Classification (NCBI taxonomy): domain Eukaryota; kingdom Metazoa; phylum Arthropoda; class Insecta; order Phasmatodea; family Timematidae; genus Timema; species Timema cristinae. Next base: position 30,428,012 of record JBCFYV010002255.1, read on the forward strand.
AGACACATTAAGTCAAACTTATCTTTAATCACTGCGTCTTATTACCTGTGCAGGCTATATGCATATATAATTACTCTAATTTGGTAGGGATGAAGAACGAAGCATTAATCTAACCTATATTTGCTTAGAAGCAGCGTGGGACACTATTTAGGGAAAACCAACCTTATTAGACCCAACTGGGATTTGGATACGAACCCCAATATCCCTCCCATCATCAGGCCAGTCTAACATGAGTGATGCCTTAGACTGTTTAGCCACTGAATATAAATATGATTAAACAGATATAATATCAAGGGAAACATCATTGACTATAATTTATTCCTCCACTTATTTTTTCTTCTTCAGAGTACCTTTTGATGAGCAAGAAGCAGTTGCAGAACCACCAGACATTGCACTAATCAATGAGAATGTTCGAGACAATGAGGCCAATGAGGATAGGCGAGTGAGGGCTGCTATTGTCCAACAATATTTCAACCGTTGAAGTTAATTGACTAATAAAAAAACAGAGTTGGGTTTGCTGAGGAAATTTTGTTAAATAAGAAAAAAAATCCAAATCAATTACAAACATATTTTATTCTAAATTACAATAGTAAAAAATACGAGTAGTCCACAAGAATTCTTCACCACTATTATTGATCCCTGTGAACAAAATTTCAAAAGAATTAGTATTTATACTTAAACATTTAAAAAAAAAAAAATCTGATTGTTTAGTTGATATTTGTCGAATGTACATATACGCCCATTATCAAATTTCAAGTGGTAGTGGCTATTTGAAGATTTAATTTGGTGGGTTATTTATTTTTGATAATGTAGGTTAATGTAGGGTACTTCTTGATAAAAGAGAACAATTGTATAGCGACATTGTATTTCAATATTATCTTTAGATAGTTTGAATTTTTTTTTACATCCATTACTGCCTCGAGCCTGTAGCTGGGTTTGGTTTATTATTTGAAAACTGTAAATTTTTCACTACAGGCTTCTTAGGCCTGTTGTAGCTTCTCTTCTAGATTCAAATTAGATTATAACACAGAACACCCAGACTTCACCAATGATACATTTTTCAGCCATGCCGGGTATTTAACCCAGTACCCTAAGCTCAGTTGGTAGTGTGTCTACTGAGCTGAGATGTGTATAGTAAAATACTCATTAAATTTGTCATAGTATAATAGTATAGATATTAAAAAATAAATGCTTTGTTTTATTATTGCACTATACACAAGTTAAGTTCTTTGCTTTATTGTTAGAATAATACAATTAACTAGAATAAGCAGAGGTTTGTGCTAAGGTAATTAGTTTACATAACAATGCTTACAATGAAAAAAATCTCCCATATATTACTTGTAAGTCGTTTCAGATAATATACTTCCCATGCATTACATTAATAGATGATATGTAAATAGCAACTCGCTGATCAAGGAGAAACGCGAGTAATTCAGAAATTTTAATATTGTGGGCCTGCTGCAGCTTGTTGCTTTCAAGCTGGGCAGCAACAGCTGCCTGCAGAGTGGTGGTATAGCTCTGTTGTTGAACCAACAACTTCTCCTGTGCAGAAGATAATCTTTTGACTGCAATGGCCATTTCCTTAAAGTAGAAAGCATATAATTAGGTATTGTTTAGTTAACGTTGGTTTAAAATTCTTTAATACATTCCTTTCAACATTATTGCCTGGTAGGTAAATAAAGCTTTACATTTACAGTTTGTCCAAAGGATGACAGGAAACAAAACATATAACAAAGCAATGGCGCACCCAGAATATTAACCAGGAGGGGACAAATAATAGATGTATCTGGAATTGATTTTGGAAGTGTAGTCATCAAAATAATGTTCAATTAGAGGGGTTTGCTTTCCAGCTCAAATGGAGTCCAAGGAACCTCTCCTTATAATGTAAAAGGCTCTGGTTACTATTTGAAGTGATCCTTGCCTTTATTTTTGTTTGTTTTAAAACATATTTTCTAAATTAAGTTTGGAAATGGTCTTTGCCCATTCCTCCTCACCCTGTGTACCACTGTAACAAAATGCAATGTTGAATAAAAGGTTTATGTCATGTTCTATTAATAACATCTACCCAATATTTTGAGATGACTTACCTTGATAGAGCTGTTGTGGTCCTGTTGAATGCCTTAGAAGAGCTCCTCGACATCCGTACACCTCTTCCTCTTTCCTGAAAATATACCAAAAAGTAGTGTAATTGGACAGGGAGGCTATGTGTAAACATAATAAAACCCACTGAAACTTTATACTTAGACCCGCCTCGGTGGCGTAGTTGGCTAACGCGCTTGTCGTGTTGAGCTCTACTGCTGAGGACTGGGAGATCGAGGTTCCAATATCGGTCGGGTGAACTGGGGTGGTTTTTCCTAAATGGTTTTCCACTCTCCCTCCACGCAAATGCGAGTTCACTTCCTCTAATTCAACCTTCCCAATTCCTTATCCATTAGCGTAATTAGTACTTAAAGCGTATAAACCGAACGGGTAGTAAGACACGGTGCTAAATATTATTATTTATACTTAGCTCATACACAATTTTATTTTTTGTGATATGCTTTTTTTATAGTCATTCCTTGCGCGAAGGCTTTGTTAAGGCCTTCGACGCTTTTTTAATATTTATTTCGGCGGTCTCTCGCTGGTCCTTCTTCAAGGCACCAGTGGGACTCGCCTTAGCGGCCTCACCTGTTCCGCAACTCGTCCCCACCTCCGGAAGCACAGAGGTGGTGTGAGAGGGTCAACAACGGCCGCCCTGACCCATCTACCTCCCAAACCCGCCCAACCACACCATCCATCGTCCCAACCTAACCGACCACACCATCCATCGCCCCGACCCATCCACCTCCCAAACCCGCCCAACCACACCATCCATCGTCCCAACCTAACCAAACACACCATACATCGCCTCGACTCATTCACCCACACCATCCATCGCCCCGACCCATCCACCCACACCATCCATCGTCCTGACCCAACCAACCACACCATCCATCGTCCTGACCCAACCAACCACACCATCCATTATCCCAATCAAACAAACCACACCAAACAAAATTCAACTTGCCAAACCCAAGTTTTCTTCATTAAATTCCCAACCTACTTCACAAATCTATTCCTCTACTAATTTGAAAGACTATTACAATGTAACCATAATAAATAAGTATGATGTTCTTTCAGGGTCAGCAGACACTTTAAATCAACATAAACTTGTTAATCTTCCTGCATATTCACACAAAAAACAAGCACTAAAAATGTTAATCAATATTGTCATGTGGTGTCATGCTTGGAATTTGGCATACTTTAAAATAACTACGAAGATTTTGAGACAGCCATGAAAGATTGGCAGAGTACTCACCAATCGTCCCGACCCTACAAACCACAACACCTGTCGTCTCAAACCCACCAACCACACGACCCATTGTCCTGAACCAACCAACCACATCGAACAAAAACCCAACCTGCCAAACCCAAGCAACCATCTCAGCTCACCCTAACACACCAGTCATCATCCTGAACAAACAAACCACACCAAATAAAAACCCAACCTGCCAAACCCAAGCTTTTTTGGTTATGTTCCCAACTTACTTCACAAACCTTTTCCTCTAATAATTTGAAAGACTATTACAGTGTGACTAAAATTAATAAGTATGATGTTCTTTCAGGGTCAGCACACACTTTAGGTCAACATCAAATTAATCTTCCTGTGAATTTTAACAAAAAACCAGCACTATAAAATGTTCATCAATATGGTGGTGGGGTGCCATGCTTGGAAGTTGTCACACTCTACAATAACTACAAAGATTTTGAGACAGCCATGAAAGATTGGGAGAATGCTGGCCATCCAATGAAAAGGCTAAGATCTCACAAAAACAATTAACTATCTCAAAAACATCCCTTTCTTGATGTTGAATTTGTTTGTAAACATAATGGTAAGCCAAGAATTCGAGGTAAGGGTGACCGTCCATATCAATAATATTTGGCTACAGAATGCCCTACGGGTAGTGATATTTTAATATCTAATTATAATTGGCATGGAATACGTAAGATGTCTTTTAGACAGTTTATGAAAAAAGGTTTAAAATTTACTTTTTATTTGAAACCTAAAAAACAATTACCAAGTATAAATACTGAATTAATATCTTCAGAATATAATATTAGTAATATCTGTGTAAAACAGTCTTCGCCATTTGATATGTCAAGGGTAAGATTATATTTTTGTAAATAATGTTTCATCAGCAAATGTTCAAATGTCTTTTTCTTCTTATGTATGGTGGTCAATATCTTCATATATGAGATGTGACCTTTCATCTCCTGACCTTGTTTCAATAAACAGATAAAAAAAAATGTGTTTTACTACATAAACCTTTTCCGTCCTATTGATGTTTTATAGTCATCATGTCTCCTTATATCAATTCAATTATTACTCAGTGGAACATTGATCAAGAATGTCTTGTAAGTACTGTTCTAGCGTAGCCCTGTGATTAGATTAACGAGCGTATCCCGAAGATTCAAGCGTAGCCCAAATATTCACTTAAAAATCCTGTTCACTTAAAAAGGAACCCGAAGGGGTTAGTTTAAGCCAGCGGTGTTTATTGTCATTTATTGTATTTTATTTACTATTTTAGGCCCTGTTTTCATCAATAAGAAGGATATGTTTTCCATTAAATGGCTATATTTCGACTCTTGATGTACTTCTACATACAGAAGAAATTTTGTATGTTTCAAGATCAATATTTAATTATTGTTTACCTGATTTATTAATTTTACAAGAAACATTAAATCTAAGGCATCCTTTTTTTGTTTCTTCTATTCAGAGATTTTTGTTATCTCATGAGTCTTCACTTGTTCGTATTAGACAAGCATGTATATTTTTTTCGAGGCATCAGATGTTATATTTTTGTGAATTAAGGTATATTTGTTATCAGTCTGTCGATAACGACTTTACACTATTGAGTAAAGAGTTATTGGAGTCATATTATATTTTAAAATATCTTCCAGGTATTTTTGACATTAATGATCAATGTTTGGATACCCATTGTTTTGTTTGTGAGGATACACCTTAACAAAATTATTTTTTATGTACTCCTCACTTGTCTAAATATGGCATAATGCTTAAATCCGAGGTCGGGTTTATAGGGGACTTAGCCGCTCGCAGCCAGTATACGCGTCTACTAATACTACCTAGACACATATGGGGAGTTAGGATTTCTAAAAACTTTTACAAGTCCCCTATCTGTTATGTAATGTCGACCCATAAGGTCAAAGATAAGGCGGCGAGTCAGCGCGGATCAAGGTCATTCTATTGTTTATTCTAAAAAGAAAGGAGGTTATATAGTTAAAAAACTTGTCTCTCAGCACAATCATGAAGTAGCAAAGTCTCTAAGGGCCCAGTATACTGACAGGAGGTTGCTTAGCAAAAATGAGGAAAAAGAGGTTTCAATGTTAGTTAAATATAGATTTAGCACAAAACAGATAAAACAATATGTTTTTGAACAATTAGGAAAAGAAGTTTTATCGAAAGATATTCACAATCTTAGAAAAAAGTTGAGAGAACAATCTGAAGCTGGGAGATCAAAAGAAGAGTTACTAATATAAGAGCTATTAAATCTAGCTAAACTGAATAGTAATATTGTGCACATAGAAACAGATGAAAATAAACAATTAGTCTTTCTCTTGATTCAAACAAAATTTATGAGAAGCTTGGCCAATACATATGCTGATGTTTTGATGATCGATGGCACATACAAAGTTAATATAGAAAGATATCCTTTGTGTACTGTATTTTATGTGAAGATGGCAATGGTCATGGTCGGCCCATAGGTTATATTTTTGTTAGGTTCGACTCTGAGGAAGTTCTTCATTTAGCAATGGAAAAGTTTATTTCTTTAAATGAAACAATAATGGGTTGTAAGATAATGGTAATAAATAAGGAAAGAATAGAGATGTCAATCATTAAGAAATTGTTGCCAATCTGCAGTATTATTCTGTGTGTTTGGCATGTCTTGAAGAACTTAAAAAAAGAGAATTAACCAGCTCTCTGTCGATAGAGTTATGAAAAATAATTTGGCTGTAGCAATGAAGGCTTTGGTATACTCATTTGATGAAGACACTTATAATGAAAACAAGCAATATTTGCATAGTTTTGCTCCTTATACATTTTTAGACTACTTCAATAACAATTGGGAAACATGCAAGGAAATGTGGGTTAACTTTTATAGGAAACCAGAGTTCAGACTAGGAAATAACACCAATAATAGAAGTGAAAGCCATAAACCAAAATTGAAAATGTTTATACGTCCCACATTTAATATATCACAGGTAGTAAATGGCTTACTGAATTTTGTTGTTTCTTCTGAAATGTCTTACACACATAATATGTTCAAAGAGTTGAGGATATGTATTAATTAACCACAACGAATATGCCTAATAATCTCACAAAAAAACCAACCACAAATTACTTCATTGCAAAAAATTTGAGGGGTTGTAAGCTAGCTAACACAAGCTACGAAAATAATACACCAGAACAAATTACAGACAAATATAATTTAATATCACTCCTCTTGGAGATAACTACCACCGAAAGCTGCTACGATATGGTCTCAAACCGAGAGGGCATGCCAAATGCATCATCGTTAGGTAACTTAACACCATTAGAGTTAGGATTCAAGGACACAAACATGGGGCCGCAGGAAAAAGTTTGGAGTTTTAGATAATAATTTTATAGTCAAAATGTTTCTACGTTGCCACGGAGTTTGTATTGACGAAAAGGTGCCGGCGAGTTGGAACAATAACTTTTTAAAAAAAGAATTTCGCCTTCTCCTACTCAAAATAGTAGAAAAGGGGTTGGAGTACCAATTCATAAATACTTCAAAAAAATCAAAGCCATATTCCTCAAACTTTACCCACCATGAAAAGTCAAAACCAAAGTTTTTATGCTATTTTAGGTTGCAAATCTCATTCTATAGATAATGAAAATGGCAGGCTTGTCTATAATAATGGGCTAAAAGATCAAATATCAATATCAAATAATCTTTATCCCAAACAGCAATATATTGATATAACACCACATTATAAATATTCAGAAATTAAAGCACAGAAACAATGTGAAAATGAAAACGTTTCTCTTGCTATTTGTGACGACCTTCAAAACACAGCTGTCTTTGATATACATAAATTACCGTTACAAAAACTTGTCGGTTGTCTTACAGAGATTCTGTTTATTTCAATTGCAAAACCGGTAAAAATAGATCTAAACAAGACAACTTCATCAGATGTATCTGTTACCCAGGTGATATCTTCAGATACTACAAACCTTGTTCCAAACACAGTATTGGCAATATTTTCCATAAATAAAAGCAAGCTACTGTATCCCTTTTAGTTTAATTATTGATAAAGATAGACTTTCTACCGCTTGCTACGCCAATGTGTTTGTGGAGAACTAAAATTTTGTGTTTTTCAGAGAATATAGACAAGAAAGCTAAAAGGTGTTATTTATGTAAGCTGTGCAGGTAGCCATAGTTCTTGTACAAAACAACGGTTCAGGATATATGTTGAAAAGCAGGCTGAAAATATAAATGTTACCATGTTTACCACACCGAAAAATGGGAATTGTTGCAAACCACTATTACAAAATCAAGTAATACTAGCCTGCATCTTTCCAACTGCCCTAATTATGAAGGTTGATTTAGAATTTAATTTTAGTAATCTTAGGGATGCTGAGAAAATGCAAAGACAAAAGATTTGTGATGATATAGAAAAATAAATGTGTCTCACGTTAAAAAGCTACTGCATCTTGACCTTTAAACAAATATGATAGCAAGAAAAGGGAAATGTTATCGTTTATGCAAAATGCAAACATTCAAAAATTAATAAAGTGTGTAAACAGTTTCGTTTTGATATTAATGTTATTATTATTATTATTATTATTGTTTTGAGGCCCGTAGACACAGTAAGGTCATTAGGGCCTTTAAAAATAAATTAAACACAGTAGAATCCCCAATGGGAAGAGACATCACATAGTCCACCTGTTAGAATAAACAGGTGGAGAGATAAAATATAAAACAATATACAATAATAAAATTTTTAAATTAATTTAAAAACAGTTATTCTCAATATGAGAAAATGCCCATTTGAGACACTCCATAGGAGCGCTCAAATGGGCTATTAGAATAAAAGAAGTGATACACCTGCTAAAATAAAACCACAGGTGTATACACTACGTTAAAATTACAAAACAAACATATTAAAATTTAACACATTAAAATCATAAAACGTGTTAAAATAATACGTTAAAAAGACAAAACAAACATATTTAAATATACTAAAATGTTTAAAAAAAAACTCAATATGAGAAAGTCCAGATGAGTCACTTTATAAAAGTGACTCAAATAGCATTAAAAAGATCCGCCTGGCGTATAAAACGAAGTAAACATATAACTCCATCCGCGCTATCGCGTAGTAAAAACCGAAGGTCACCTTTAAAATTAAGTGCCAGGCGGATAGGGCATACTTGCGACACTCCACCAAAATGTGGTACACACTAAGGGGAGCATCGCAAAACTCACACACTGGAGGTGGGTCCCCTCTCAATAAAAATCCATGGGTCAACGCTGTGTGTCCGACGCGGAGCCTTGTCACGATGACCTCCTCTCTTCTGGACTTTCGTATAGAAGAGGGCCACCGCGACACACCGTCCCTGATGGACCGCAGCTTGTTCCGAGCAGGGGTCGAAACCCACTGCTCGTGCCAGGTGCGTAAGACCCCACGCCGAACATAACCCTTTAGATCTAAAAACATCACACCCATACTCGCCTCCGGAGGCAGGCGTGCCGCCTCCTTGGCCGCCTGGTCAGCCAGTTCATTTCCTGAGAGACCGGCGTGACCAGGAATCCAGCAAAAGGCGAGCCGGGTGCTTAATGAATCAATTTTTAAAATTTGCTCATGTATCATCTGCACCAGGGGATTCCAAGAGTAGAGGGTGGACAATGCCAACAGAGCACTCATGGAATCCGTGCAGATGAGAACAGAACGGTGACACTTACGATACACAAAACACAGAGATTTAAAAAAGGCGTATAATTCAGCCATAAAAACACTGGATTCACCAGGTAAACCAAATTTAAAATTGTTTCCCTCCACAACAAATGCGCATCCCACGGAAGCCCCACACTTGGAGCCATCCGTATAGATGCGCTCAAAGCCCTGAAAGCGAGTGGAGAGGAGCTCATTAAATGTCCTCTCATATATAATCGGCGGGGTGGTCGCTTTAGGGAACTTGGCAAGATCATAATGGCATTGAGGTAGGCGAATCTTCCAGGGAGAAACTCGACCTGGGTATGTGGGGATAGCCTTTGGCAGGACTATCCCACACGTGTCGAATACCGATAGCATCCTGATCCCAACCGGCCTTGTACTACGCCATTTGGTTTCATACAAGACACGGTTAGGGGGATGAAACACAGGTCGGTAGGCAACATGCTCCGGCATGCAGTGAAGTTTTGAAACGTAAGATGCCAGAAGATAGGACCGCCGGTAAGAGAGAGGGGGCTCACCGGCGTCGGCACAGATGCTGACGACTGGACTGGTACGAAATGCACCAGTAGCCAGTCGTATGCCAGCATGGTGGACACTATCCAGCATCTTCAACGCCGAAGGTCTCGCTGATGCATACACTAAACTGCCGTAATCTAGTTTCGATCTTACCAAGGCCCTATACAGGCGCATCAAGGTTTCCCTATCAGCCCCCCAGGACCGACCGCTAACCACTTTAAGCAGGTTGAGTGCTTTTATGCACCTCGCTTTCAGGTCTTTGATGTGGGGAATCCAGGTTAATTTAAAATCAAATAAAAGTCCCAGAAACTTTACGGTCTCCGAGACAGGTAAAACAACGTTGTTCATTAAAATATTGGGGGCTGGATGTATTCCGCGTAATCTATGGAAGTGGACGACCGTCGTCTTGGCTGAAGAGAAGCGAAAGCCATTACGCGATGCCCACGACCATAGATTGTTGACAGAGAGTTGTATCTGCCGTTCAGCCCTGTGGAGACTCGATGAACTACAATAAATTGCGTAGTCATCCACAAAGAGGCATGAACGGACAGGAAGGTGTACGTTGTCCACAATGCCATTTATTGCAATGGCGAACAACGCACAGCTTAAAATACTGCCCTGGGGCACCCCATTTTCTTGAATAAAATCATCGGATAAGGTGTTGTTTAACCTTACCCGGAAGTGTCTATCTGACATAAAATTAGCTATAAAAACAGGGAGGTTCCCACGGAACCCCCAGTTAAAAAGGGTTTTTAAAATGCCGTACCGCCATGTGGTATCGTACGCTTTCTCCAAGTCAAAGAAAACTGCCAAAAGATGCTGTTTATGGAGAAAGGCGTCACGAACTGCCGTCTCGAGACGGACGAGATGATCCACCGTAGATCGGTTGCGGCGAAAACCACATTGAATATTTGATAGTAGATTGCGGGATTCTAAATACCATATTAATCGTTTATTTATCATTTTTTCCAATATTTTGCATACACAACTAGTTAAGGCTATCGGTCTATAACTAGTTGGTTCTAATTTTTCCTTGCCACTTTTATATAGAGGGATAATTGTTGCTTGCCTCCACAGTGTTGGGAACTGACGAGATTCCCAAACACTATTGTAGAGGTCCAACAGACATGCTCGTCCAGCAGGGGGTAACTGGCGCAACATTTCATAATTAATGTCGTCGGGGCCAGGAGCTGTGCTACCCGCCTGGGACATGGCATAGGTCAGTTCATCTAAAGTAAAGGGGGAGTTGTAATCCTCCCCTGACTCTGACCAAAGTCAATAGAATGGCGCTCCATGTTCCGCTTATGCGCTGCAAACTCATTTGAGTAGCTTGCAGCGCTAGATATGGCGGTGAACATAGAGCCCAATACATTGGCAACCTCCACAGGGGAAGAAACAAGCGTACCATTTGACATGAGGGCAGGTATGTTATTGATGGTATTTTTGCTACTACGTAATTTACGAATATTGTCCCAAACCTTAGTTGTGGGAGTGGAAATTGTAAGGGTAGATATAAACTGTCTCCAAGACTCTCTTCTGCTTTCACGAATGATACGGCGAGCTCGAGCACGCATAATCCGGAATGATTCTAGACTATCCAAGGTAGGACGCCGATGGAAGAGACGTAATGCTCTTCGACGGTCAGAAATAGCCAATCTACACTCCTCGTTCCACCAGGGAACAGGATGGTGGCGCGGGTTTGGCGAGGATTTAGGGATAGATTCCCTCGCCGCCATGATGACCGTCGAAGTAAAATGGGCAATATTAACATCGACGTCCGGAGAAAGGGTTGTACAAATACGGCGAGCTCGCGAAATTTATCCCAGTCAGCACGTTTAAGCACCCATTGTGGTGCACGTGCTATACCGGGAGGGTCTTCAATTAGCGAAAGCAGAATGGGAAAGTGATCGCTGCCACATAGATCCGAGTGGACCTCCCAAAGGAAGTGGGCAGCGATCCCGGGGCCACATAGAGTTAGGTCGATGGCAGAGGATACACCATTAAAGGTGGAAAAGTGTGTCTGTGTCCCGGTGTTCATTAATACCAGGTTTCCCGAGACAAGAATATCCTCTACCATCCTCCCGCGGGCGTCTGTATAATTAGACCCCCACACCAGGTTGTGTGCGTTAAAGTCCCCCAAGATAATATAGGGGGCGGGAAGTTGTTTAAAGAGGGCCTCTAGGCTCCTCTTTGAAACACGTTCACCTGGTGGGAGGTAGATGCAGCATACAGTTACTTCTATAGGAAGGGAGACTCTCACAGCAATCACTTGGAGATCAGATACAATATTTATAGACTTATTATATATATTGCTACGTGCAAGTATAGCCACACCTCCGCTAGCCCGATCGAAGAATGGCTTGTCGGTACGATATACATCGTACCCACGAAGCATCGGGCTGTCAGTTGGGCGGAAGTGGGTCTCCTGCAAACACAATATGGAAGGATGCAAGGAAGAAATTATTAGTTTAATTTCCTCTACACGAGCATAAAAACCCCTACAATTCCATTGTAGTAGCGACATTAGGTACAAATATAAATTTATTCATCCACGCAATCCATGTCACTATCTCTTAGTAATAAAAATTGGTTAAGGACCTTTTTAGTTCCTCTGGCCTTGCCAAGTCTCTCCTGGACCTCTCGTTTCAAGAGAGGCTTTTGTTTCTCCGGAAGAGACTTGGGGGTTGATTCTAAGCGGGAAGGCTTTGTTACAGCCTTTGGCACTTTTTTTCTTGCTATTTGTGACGGCGACACCTCTCTGGACCTTTCTCCAGGCACCAGCAGCACTCGCCTTTGCGGCCTCACCCGTTCCGCCACCCACTCCAACCTCCGGTGACCCAGAGACCAGAGCGGACGAACCAACAACGGCCGCAAGTTCTTTTGTTTCCCCCGGCTGGATCGGGGTGGGTCCCCGAGGTAGGTTCGGAGGAGGTCCCCGAGGTGGGCCCCGGGGGGACCCCCGAGTAGGGCTCGGGGAGATCCCCGAGGCGCAGTCGGGTGTGTTCCCCGAGGAGGGCTCCTCGGCGGTACGGGTGGGGGAGACGACCTATGTTGAGGTTTCGCCTCTTCTAGCAATTTAGGCGCCACCTTAGTTGGCGCGTTATTATTGAGATTGTCTCGAGTAGAGACTAATGGCACAGGTCGTGTAGATGGCTTTACGAGATTAACTGTGCAATGACAGTTGGGACAGTTGATATTCTGACTGACAATTTGGCTGTAGGAGGTTTGAAATACCGGAGCCTGACTAGATGTGTATTCCTTTCGTGCCTGGGCATATGAGATCTTCTTTTCGGATTGTATCTCCAGGACTTTTTTCTCTACCTTCCATTTCGGACAGGCCCGAGACCAGGCAGAATGCGGACCCTTGCAGTTGACGCAGTGGTTAGGAGACTCACATGGTGTTTCGTGAGCCTCCTGTCCGCAATCCGCACAGGTTGGCTTGCCACGGCATCGCAGCTTCGTATGCCCAAATTCCCGGCACTGAAAGCAGCGCCGGGGGTTAGGGACATACGGACGGACCCTGAGCACGTGGAAACCAGCTCGGACCTCCTTTGGAAGGGTAGGTGTTGCAAAAGTAAGGATATACATGTCGGTTTTTTTCTCTTGTCCGTTCTTTTTGGTTACAATGCGGTATACTTCGGTGACGTGCTGGGGGGAAAGTTCCTCACAGATATCCTCAATGCTCACGCAGTCGAGGTCATAGCAAGTGACCACTCCCTTGCAAACATTGAGGAACCCGTGAGGCTCCACCTTCACCGGTATATGAGACGTATTGCTCAACGGTATTTTAGAGATTGCCTTTACTTTTGAGGACTGAATATCTGTTATTGTTTGTATCATTATAGTGCCATCACGCAATTTTCTTATTGATACGTCAGACTGTGCTGCACCATTTATCACTCTTTCGAGGATAAATGGGCTTACTCGCTTAAGACTTTCGTTTTCCTCTACTTGAGACATTACCAGGAAGCGGGGCTGGGGCCTCACAACTTCCTGGACTTTTTCTGTTAAAGGGCTGGACGGCCTTACCCGTTTCCGGCTCTTATCATTAATACGGCCCTGTGAGGGGCCGGGCAGTGAGTTGCCAGCGGGGTGTGGCAGTACGTTGCTAGCGGACAGTGAGGTGTCAGCGGTGACAATGGAGGTGGCCATGCCTTTTTTGGGGACAACCTGCACAATACTCGGATCGTAGACCCAGGGTGATCCAAGTTGGTTCTACCACATGAGGCCCTGTTAACCCTCCTGGCGGGAAACCCTACACGACGCTAGACATGACAACCTTCGCGTGGGGCTGCGCCAGGAGAGAGGTCATCGCAGCAAGTGGGTGCAGGAAAGTGCCAATTTTACGTCCGGGCCTTCGTGAACGCAACCGGTCTTTTCTCGAGGTAGGGTACCCGGTTATTGTCATCCCTAAGGCCCTTCTACTAAGACATTACAACCGGCGCACTTTCATTCGGGAGCTCAAGGCAGTGGTATCCAATAATAAACAGAGAATAGCCGGGTTAGTTGCCAAGGTCGTCAACGGAAAGGCCAAAGGCCTCTGTGCAGGATGAACGGTGGGGAAAGGAAGAAAAAGGTAAGGATAGATAAAGCGAAGGGGAAGAGTGTAAAAAAGGTGGAAAGTGAAGGAAGAAGAAAATGATGTGAAAGGAAAGATATAGGATAGGTTTGTCCCACACGAGGTACGTCCTGCACAGAAGCCTCCCCTTTTAGTCGCTTCTTACGACAAGCAGGGGTTACTGCGGGACTATTCTAAACCCCGTCCCGCAGGGGGGATATTAATGTTGATACGTCCCCTGATATAGTGCGAGTTCACAGTAAAGGACCGATAACGCAAAATAATTATCCAAATGATATAATATTTACGCAACTAAGAGGTAAAAAACGCAAAGTTATTCAAGATAAACTGATGACAAAGACCCCCAAATCCTATTTTATAGAAAAAAATTAGAGAATCTGATGCAACTGCCATTTCAATGGGACACCTTCAGGACATAAAAAAATCTCTGTTTTACAGAAATATCGTTCAGTAGCTCTTTCACGATTCGATTTTAGAAAATAATTTTATAGATCCATGCAAGCATTTTCAAGTTCAAAAGTCTGACGATAAATATATTCAATACATTATAAGTCCTTTTGAGTTTTATTTGTTTAATAAAACTCAAAACTTTTTGGCAATGTACCTGGACGCTACCGGCTCTACTGTAAAAAAAAAAAACTTATCGATGAGAACTGTAAGAGTTTTATACGCTTAGAGAGCTACATAATACCCATTATTGAGTGAGTTTTAAGTTGTCATGATAAGTATAATATTTATATATTTCTCCTTTCATTCCATAAATTTATTAAAGAGAACAACAAACAAAAGCCATTTGGCAACCTACTTATTGTAGACTGGAGTTGGGCGCTGATTCTTTTGTTAACAAATGTTGGAATGGTATTGGATTATTAAACTATCACAATATTTGTTTACTCGTTGTCACAAATTCTTATATCAACAAACACATGATTACAGTGCATACTTGCTGTAGTAATTTAATGCACATGATTTCTGTTTCGTCAAAGATGCAGTGCGTTACCAGTGTTAAAGCTAGAAAAAATTGTTTTTGAACGAATTGGTGTATTGATTTTGAGTGAAACGGTCAAGTTTCACGGAGAGATGTAAGCATTTTCTTATTGTACTCATGTCACAGTATGTTACTCCACACATACTGGAAAGCCTAACATTTTTAACTACCAACCGAAAATTGAAGCCAGTACTCCAAAAAATTACTTTGACGAAGATATGGTTAATGGACCTACTAGAACAGTGTACAAGGACAACATATTTTACAAGCACATTTTAAAAGTCCACTCGGAGGTTTTGAATCTAATTGTGTCGAAACAAGTGTTAGCCAAAATAAAAATGAATACATGTGTTTTAGAGTTTGTTGATTATTTTTTACACAAGCTAGTACCGTCTACGCCACTCGTGACAGGTATATTATGCTCAATGTTTTCGGAAATAATAGCATTGAGAGTGAGCAACGCACCTGTGGAAAATTGGTTTCAAAAGGTCAAACATGATTTACTAAAAAACCAAACCAATTTAAATCCGGATAGGTTTGTTAAAATCTTAAAAGATCGAATGGAAAGTGTTTGTAAAGCCATACGCCACAACATATCCAAAAGAGTTAAAAAATAAAACAGGAGGAGGTAGAATATTCACTTTAAGAATAAATGAAGAAGAGGACGCTGATGACCCACTTGATGAGGAATCATGGAAAAGAAGAACCCTACAGGAAACATACTTCGATCTCGTAAATTTCTTAAATCAGTAACCTCAGGGAAATATATAAATAAATAAAATACCTTCCATACATAACACTGATAATATCTTGGAAAATTTGGAGTATAAACATGACACGCTACCATCGACCGATGCATTCCATGGTGACGACCTGACAAGTGACATTTCTAGAGTCCCCGAAAACCATGCGGATCAGTTTATTCTCAAGGACACAAACTTGGTATTCCAAAAATACAATTATTTTTCTTGGGATTCCTTACCAAGTGAAATATCCTTTAAGGGTTGATCTACCAATAAGGATAGTTTTCCAGAATCAGAAAACACAAGAACTAAAATTTATCGCCATAACAAATCTCAGGGTAATGGGTTATTCTTATTTGTGCCCTATTATTCGTGTTCAGTTGAAAGGTACAAACATATTGTTGGTATATGTTATTTGATGGTTGATTTTGCACGGATTGTTACGTAAGTGTTCAATCGATCTTATTTAAATTTGAGTGGCTCCTCTTGGATATGCTCAACACTAATAGACGCTTGTGCGGCAATATTTAGGAAAGAAAGCTGGAGAAATTATATTGCATTTATTGTGTACCATTTCACTCTTAAGTAAGGTTTGGCTTTTGTTACCATATAACGTGGATGGCACGAATTGGTGCCTAATTGCTGTAAATATAAGGAAAAAACAAATGTATATTTTCAATTCCTTGTAATACATTGGTGACGAAGAAAATAGAATTGTGTTGGCCTTGTTTCTATCTTTCTTAGCGGAAAGAAATAAATTTAGTAAAGAACAAGTGGACATCAATGATTAGCACCAAACTGCCCTAAACGATCAGATTCATACAATTGCGGTGTATATAATATACAGCACATAATATGCACCGCATTATAATGGACAATGCATGGAATACAGAATTAGATCCCATATCTTTCCGTAAAATCATACACAATCGCATTCTTAGAGAATCAGAAGATATGACAAATTTATGTTTATACTGTAGTGATGACAAAAAGAGAAGGTCTTTTAGTTGGTTCATGTGTGATGTATGCGGTCGCTGGATACAATACAAACCATGTTCACTCCACTTAAATAAATCTTACAATGAACTGAAACATGATACTTTTACTTTAATTTGTTATTAATGCGAAAGAGCAAGCCATACTGGTTTTCATCCCTTAAACTTGTATGCCACAACAGTTCCTTATACAAAATGACACATTGCACAATATAGTAAAGATGTTTTATGAGTACGAGTATTTTTGGCTACACATCAGCTGTGGTTTTGAGATCTGGCAAAACTCTTTCGGCTCTCTGAGTCAGAACCCAGTCCAACGGCGACAAACACCAGGCACGGCTCAGGTTCATCATCAGGATCACGCTCACCCCCGCAGTCATCATCCTTCATCGCCCAAGAGGAATCGACAGTGACACCATCAAGAATGAGATACTTTAATCTAGTAACAAGTCCAATCAAACTAGTCCAGTTCAGGAAAGACCAGAAGAAATGCCACGATGAGACAACTTACATTAAATGAAAGCTATCCAGGAACTCACACAAACCATCAATACCAGCGAAGACCGATTCTGGAACTTTGACCGCATTGCCCCCATAGAGGATGCGGCTCATCAACGACCAGTAGAAGTAACAGCGGTGCCAAGACCAGCAGCGATCATTCCGACGAGGTGATCACTCTTACCACCAGACACAGCGCTAATGGAAGTCGACGAGGCAAAGGCCCTGAGAGTTGTCTTAGCTCTTAAGGCCCAAACGGCTGATATACCACCAAGTCGGGATAAACACAAAGTTAATGTCCTACTAGCGATGGCATCAGCAACAACCCAGCAAGCCTTGATTCACCGGATCAACACGATATACATCGCCCTGACCATAGGATGGCCAGCAGCAAGATGCCGGGGCGGCCATATACCCACCGGATTGTGTACCGCTGCCTCCATCACAGAGACCAGCATACAACTTCCAGCCCTAGCAAAGGACGTGGCGGAAACTCAACAGACTCCTAATGGCGGCGTGGAAGGGGAAGAAACAGTAAGAAGGTTGGTACGAAATAATATATATATATATTTAATTGTTAATATGCTGTCTAATCCCCATGTATCCATGCTACTGTAAATCATAAATAAAGCTGCCGGTTCCTCTCTCTCACACACACGTTTGTCTTCTGCCAACGCCGACATGCTCGCTTGAAAATAGTATAAAAGCGTGGGGTGGACGGGTGATTGGGAGCAGTCGGAAGTGGGATAAAGAACCAATTAATTATTTATCTCTGTTCACTCAATGGAACTAGTTTCTTGATTTATGAATAATTCCTGCTCTTCATGTTACGATGAAAGCTCATTGAACCCTCTACAAACATATTAGATTTTTATTCACAATTATTGTATGTTCCCCCACCCCACAGAAAGAACCATAGTACGAGGTGTGAACATACACCCCCTGTTTAAAAATCCAGATGGTACAAACAACCTCTATCTCTTCGAGAGGTATGTATTGTCTTTTAAGACTTCACACTAACTGCCCCTTGGGAAACTAAAACAATACGGTGAAAATATTTATGAAACATGTTATTTTAATATGGTTACTGATACTTTGGCAACCTCTTTAAAAAGCGACTCGATCTCGTTCACTTGAACAAGAGAGGTATACCGGCACGGCGTCCATATTTCTGACAGTGAAAATCGGGACAAATTGGCAACATTTTTCATAAGTGTGTAAGCATAACATAAGCATTATATGGTAGTCAAAACTACTGGACTCATCTCCATTTCGAAGACTAAGTGGCTTACAGTAACAAGTAATTTTAAAATTCAAATAATAAAAGTGTTGAGAACATTCTATTTTGTAAAAATATATTAGGTTATTTGAAGTTAAGAATTTTTTGTTTATTTTCCTAATTCTACTACTTTTCGGTGTTCCTGGCAGATGGAAATGATGGTTTGGGCTCCCTTCAATCATATTTATCCGATGAGGCCAGAGCTTTTAACAGATTCTTGTTTTTCTTAATGTTCTCGTACATTTATGTACTTAACGTTTGTGAACAGTTCATTTTTACCACCATTAAAGGAAGACAAAAACTATGCCCATTTACTCACCAAAGCGTGACGGCAAATGTGGTATATAAAAGGATGCATATATTTTACGCCACTAGCACTAGACGAAACACCTTTAGCTGTTTGGAATAGCTTCAATTATTTTTCTCACGTTTAGAGAAAGACAACGCCCATTCTATTGACATAGTCACATATATTATAGAAATAAAACCTACGACAATAGAAACAAACAAAAAGTTAGAAGAAAAAGAAATTTGTCACCAAACACACTAATGGGAGAGTTGAAACCAGAAAGAGAATGCTCAACCTAGCACGAGCCTTCGCCTCATACCTAAAACACACAAGGAACGAAGCAAAAAAAAAAAAAAATCAAAGATCTATTGCTTCAGGCAACATGAAAATAAAAATGTTCATAACCATAGTAGAGGAAATCAGTGGCTCAACCATATCGATTGGTGGAGAAGAAAAGATATTGAAAATCACAAACAACTTAAACGTAGCCACTTTACCCAATATCGCTGAGAGTCATCTTACCTACGGGACTCAAGATGCAGCTAAATGGAATGAATGCCTCAGCCCACTGGCATTTGAAGCGATGCACTAAAAATTATTCTGCCCTGAAATCGGAAAGAAATTGAACCTCAAACCTGCAACTACAAATGGGGTATTATTTATGGAAATAACATTATCCACACACCTATTAAAGTCTATGAAGAAGATACAAATGGGTTCGTGACCAATAGCTACCAATGACATCCCAATATAACAGGCTTGACTGGGGTAAAACACCTAATGGGAAATTCAACCAAAACACACAGAAATGGATGCAAAAAGCTCTACCCAGATTATACGACGACAAATACTTGCTAGCAAGTCCCAGGATGTTAATGGGAATTCTCAACGCAGCATCAACGACCTTATGCCTCCTAGTAACTTGTTATTGTTTAGACAACAAAAGGATGAAAGTCATAACCCTACGCTCTAGCGATGATTCTGAAAGCATCTATGTTGGTGAGACAACAATTTCAGTAATAGAAGCTGTAGAAATTAACAGAAAAACTCTCGGATGCATCGGCATTAATTACAGTGAACATAAAGTCCTATTTTTTCCCTCTGACTATGGAGAGTTTACGTCTTGGTTTCAGGATGGAAACTTCCTCTCACAATTTGGAGTAGAAACTAGTGCAATAAGACCGCAAGGCAAAAATCCACCACGTGATTTATTCTCCATTGCCAAAGGAACTGCTACAATAGGAAGGTAACGCAAAGAATGGAGGGGGTGGTGAAAACCAAGACTCCAACGAAAGGGTGATCCCCAAGGTTCGGTATTGGGTTCGTTACTATGGAATGTAGTGTCCAATGACTTTCTGAACGGAGACTATGGTAGAGGTGTAAGCATCACGGCGTATGCAGACTGCGTTGATGTTGGTAAAGCTGGATGTGAGAACGTAGTTAAGAGGACAGAGCGGAGAAAGCGATGAGAAGTGTGTTGGTGTGGGGCAAAAAGAACAAGCTACGATAAAACGATGATGAGGTTGTTGAAAGGAAGGTTGAGTTATAGGAGGAAACCAACGGTGAAAATGAAGGGTATGTAGGTGAGGTATGAAGATAGTGTTAAATATTTGGGAGTGTGGATCGGAAAGGGAATGACGTTCTATAGACATGTGAGATAAGTGTGAGAGAAGGCGAAGAGGGTATACATGAAACTAGCGAGGGTAACGAAGGCTAACTCAGGTTTTAGTTGTTAAGACGTTGGAAGTGATGTACCGTGGCATTATAGAGGCGATGATAACCTACGGGTGCGAGATGTCGGGAGCTATAATACATAGGAGTGTATCTGGGTACGATTCCTGAAGTGGATCAAACAATGGATAATACGTTGCCAGTGGTCCCCAGGGTCCTAATGTGGCCGCACCACCTACCAGTGGGGAGACGGCCGACATTGCCCCGGGGTCGTAATGTGCCCGCGAAACCTGCCGGTGGGGAGACATCAGACATCGCTCCAGGGTCCTAAAGTGCCCGCGCCACAACCACACCAGAAGTCTGTGATCCAGGGCGACCCATTAGACAATTATAGCTATGGCTCTATGCTGGTGGAGATGAAGGACGAGAACTTAGAGATAGTTAATTTAATTTTTTCATGCTGTTTGGCAGAGTTACTCATCTTCAAAGAAGACCTCGTCCACAAGACCCCATTAATCGTGGGAACCTGCAGAACTTCCTGTTTCTCATCTCAGTACATACGAAATAATACGGGATTGAGAATTCCATTTTAGTGTACACATAATATGATTTCTAAAGTAATTTAGATAAGTCTTAAGAAGAGTTTATAATTCTTAAAGAGCCAAATTATATATTATTTTATTAAAGGAAAATAATATTGTTATGCATACAAATGAAAATTGTGGTGATCCTTTATGTGGACTATGTAATACTCAGCCTTATAAAGTTTATTTTATTATTATTATTATTATTATTATTATTATGGTTTAAAGGCCCATCGACACATCGAGGTCATTAGGGCCTTGAAATATATTTAAAACATAATAAAATCCCCATAGGGGAAAGAGATAAAACATTCACCATCTGAGACACTCCATAAGAGTGCTCAAATGGGCTCTTGGTATAAATTAAGTGATACACCTGCTAAAAAAAACCACAAGTGTATCACTCCAATAAAAAGACAAAACAAACATATTAAAATATAACACGTTAAAAAGACAAAACATGTTAAAATGATAATACGTTAAAAAGACAAAACAACATGTTAAATTGTAATAAAACTGTTAAAAAGATCTCAATATGAGATAATATCCAAAAGAGCCACTTTATAAAAGTGACTCAAATGGCATTAAAAAGATCCGCCTGGCGTATAAAACGGAGTAAACAAATAACTCCATCCGCACTATCGCGTGATAAAAAACGTAAGTCACCTTTAAAATCAAGAGCCAGACGAGACGGATAGGGGCTAGTTTGCGACACTCCACCAAAATGTGATGCACACTAAGGGGAGTATCACAAAACTCACACACTGGAGGTGGATCCCCTCTTAGTAAAAAACTATGGGTCAATGAAATATGCCCGACGCGGAGTCTCGTCACGATGACCTCCTCTCTTCTAGACTTTCGTATAGAAGAGGGCCATCGCGACACGCCGTCCCTGATGGACTGCAGCTTGTTCTGAGAAGGGGTCGAGACCCACTGCTCGTGCCAGGTGCGTAAGACTCCACGCCGAACATAACCCTTTAGATCTAAAAACATGACACCCAGACTCGCCTCCGGAGGCAGGGCAGGGGTCGAGACCCACTGCTCGTGCCAGGTGCGTAAGACTCCACGCCGAACATAACCCTTTAGATCTAAAAACATGACACCCAGACTCGCCTCCGGAGGCAGGCGTGCTGCCTCCTTGGCTGCCTGGTCCGCCAGTTCATTCCCTGGAAGACCAGCGTGAGCAGGAATCCAGCAAAAGGCGAGCCGGGTGCTTAATGAATCAATTTTAAAAATTTGTTCATGTATCATCTGCACGAGGGGATTCCAGGAGTAGAGAGTGGACAATGCCAACAGAGCACTCATGGAATCCGTGCAGATGAGGACAGAACGGTGACTACTTCGGTATACAAAACACAAAGATTTAAAAATGGCATATAATTAGTAGGGGTAAAGTGCATATACTTCGACACATTTGCATAACAATGGGAGGGTGAGGTGAGGAGGCAGGGTTCTCCCTCTCTCTCTCTCATCGGATGACGCAGGGCTCTCGGGTGGGTGGGAGGGGGATGAGAAGGGATGCAGTATACTGGAACAGTGATGAGGGGGGGGGATTGAGTGTTCTCTTCTCTCTCTCTCTCCCCCGACGGGCCAGCGAGTTTTTTTCTCTCTCTCTCTTTCATCAACGTGACATAGGGGTATAGTGTATGGATAGGGTGTTAAGGTACTCTCGTGGTATAGGGTGGCAGGGCAAGCATGACGTAGTGACTGGGGTGTGTGGGAACGGTGACACACAGGTGGTCTCAGTGTGTGTGGCAAGCGGTAGGTGTGACAGCTGCACTTGAAAGAGTTGTATATTCTCGAGGTATACGAGAAAATATTTTATCTGATTCACCAAAACACGAACTTTAGAACATAAATTTCTTTCTATGTCTCATAAAAGTGGCATGCTTAGAATCATGATACTTAATTCGTGACAGAGACTTGTGTTGAGTAGGTCAACAAAAAACAAACCTTTTTCACGTAAGGGTCTAGATCCGTGAACCTTGTGGGAGGGGGAGAGGCGTGGCTTGGAGCCTATAAATAGAGGTGGTCAACCCTTTTTTGTTGACTCATTAACCGGTAGCTATATTAGCCATGGCGTCAGAATTTCTAGCCGCATTTTTAACGGAGGTGGGAAATAATGAAATACTTCCGCGTAAATTGACCGACTTGGAAATAGGTCATGCATACCGTATTACTTCAATAAAATCGATAAGTACTCGATTCGGTCGCCGTATACTTACTGTACTCGACGCCAAGTATCAAGTTTGGCTGCCACAGAGATTTTCGACGCTTAGTGACGTCCAGATAGAGGACATCTCAAAACCAGATCTACTACTTGTTTACAAAGGTCTCTCTACCGCCACCAAAACCGCCATCCTTAACTTTGAAGGTAAGTGTGTATGTGTGCGCTAGGATAATTGTGCTTAATCTATGTCTCGTAAGACGTAAGTCAATAATCATTGAATTGTTTACAGGTTAAATGTTAATAGTTTTTGAAATGAGTTTAAACACATTTTTGTCATAGTTAATAATGCTTTAAAAAGAATTGTTTACAGGTTAAAATATCATTAACTAACAATACGAGTTGGTGGTCGAGGTTCGAACCTCGCTCCCAGGATAATTGTGCTTAATCTACGCCTCGTAAGACCTAAGTTAATAATCTTTAAAAAATAGTTTACAGGTTAAAAAATATCATTAACTAACAATACGAGTTAATAATAAATCATTGAATTGTTTACGAATTAAATGTGAATAGTTTTTTTTAAATGAGTTTAAACACATTTTCGTCATGGTTAATAATGTTTAAAAAGAATTGTTTACAGGTTAAAAAAAATATCGAGAATTGAACACGAGTGAATAGTTTTTAAAAAAACACCTACTTGAGTCGCTTTTGAAATGAGTTTAAAAACATATTTTTTCACCCTCTTTTTCTCGTCTTTCTTTTTTAACAGAAGGGTCTGACGGACAACGACCTTCAGCGTGTAATATCGAACGTCTAGCAAGTCGAGCTAAACATTGATTGTGTTTGTCAGAAAGCGATGATATTTCTCAGCTGGACGCTATAAAGGCGTAGTTACAATGACTACATTTTATAATAACCCCCGATAAAAGTCGGGACAATGGCTTGTTAATATCTCTCCAGGTACGGACGTATGTGGCCGTGTTCCAATAAACGGAGGTCTAATGTGATGTCTCTACAAATATTAGTTGTGGAAACGTCACAATCGAGAAAAGGGAACGATATTATTATTATTATTATTATTATTATTGTTTTGAGGCCCGTCGACACAGTAAGGTCATTAGGGCCTTTAAAAATAAATTTAACACAGTAGAATCCCCAATGGGAAGAGACATCACATAGTCCACCTGTTAGAATAAACAGGTGGAGAGATAAAATATAAAACAATATACAATAATAAAATTTTTAAATTAATTTAAAAACAGTTATTCTCAATATGAGAAAATGCCCATTTGAGACACTCCATAGGAGCGCTCAAATGGGCTATTAGAATAAAAGAAGTGATACACCTGCTAAAATAAAACCACAGGTGTATACACTACGTTAAAATTACAAAACAAACATATTAAAATTTAACACATTAAAATCATAAAACGTGTTAAAATAATACGTTAAAAAGACAAAACAAACATATTTAAATATACTAAAATGTTAAAAAAAAACTCAATATGAGAAAGTCCAGATGAGTCACTTTATAAAAGTGACTCAAATAGCATTAAAAAGATCCGCCTGGCGTATAAAACGAAGTAAACAAATAACTCCATCCGCGCTATCGCGTAGTAAAAACCGAAGGTCACCTTTAAAATTAAGTGCCAGGCGGATAGGGGCATACTTGCGACACTCCACCAAAATGTGGTACACACTAAGGGGAGCATCGCAAAACTCACACACTGGAGGTGGGTCCCCTCTCAATAAAAATCCATGGGTCAACGCTGTGTGTCCGACGCGGAGCCTTGTCACGATGACCTCCTCTCTTCTGGACTTTCGTATAGAAGAGGGCCACCGCGACACACCGTCCCTGATGGACCGCAGCTTGTTCTGAGCAGGGGTCGAAACCCACTGCTCGTGCCAGGTGCGTAAGACCCCACGCCGAACATAACCCTTTAGATCTAAAAACATCACACCCATACTCGCCTCCGGAGGCAGGCGTGCCGCCTCCTTGGCCGCCTGGTCAGCCAGTTCATTTCCTGAGAGACCGGCGTGACCAGGAATCCAGCAAAAGGCGAGACGGGTGCTTAATGAATCAATTTTTAAAATTTGCTCATGGATCATCTGCACCAGGGGATTCGAAGAGTAGAGGGTGGACAATGCCAACAGAGCACTCATGGAATCCGTGCAGATGAGAACAGAACGGTGACACTTACGATACACAAAACACAGAGATTTAAAAATGGCGTATAATTCAGCCATAAAAACACTGGATTCACCAGGTAAACCAAATTTAAAATTGTTTCCCTCCACAACAAATGCGCATCCCACGGAAGCCCCACACTTGGAGCCATCCGTATAGATGCGCTCAAAGCCCTGAAAGCGAGTGGAGAGGAGCTCATTAAATGTCCTCTCATATATAATCGGCGGGGTGGTCGCTTTAGGGAACTTGGCAAGATCATAATGGCATTGAGGTAGGCGAATCTTCCAGGGAGAAACTCGACCTGGGTATGTGGGGATAGCCTTTGGCAGGACTATCCCACACGTGTCGAATACCGATAGCATCCTGATCCCAACCGGCCTTGTACTACGCCATTTGGTTTCATACAAGACACGGTTAGGGGGATGAAACACAGGTCGGTAGGCAACATGCTCCGGCATGCAGTGAAGTTTTGAAACGTAAGATGCCAGAAGATAGGACCGCCGGTAAGAGAGAGGGGGCTCACCGGCGTCGGCACAGATGCTGACAACTGGACTGGTACGAAATGCACCAGTAGCCAGTCGTATGCCAGCATGGTGGACACTATCCAGCATCTTCAACGCCGAAGGTCTCGCTGATGCATACACTAAACTGCCGTAATCTAGTTTCGATCTTACCAAGGCCCTATACAGGCGCATCAAGGTTTCCCTATCAGCCCCCCAGGACCGACCGCTAACCACTTTAAGCAGGTTGAGTGCTTTTATGCACCTCGCCTTCAGGTCCTTGATGTGGGGAATCCAGGTTAATTTAAAATCAAATAAAAGTCCCAGAAACTTTACGGTCTCCGAGACAGGTAAAACAACGTGATTCATTAAAATACTGGGGGCTTGTTGTATTCCACGTAATCTATGGAAGTGGACGACCGTCGTCTTGGCTGAAGAGAAGCGAAAGCCATTACGCGATGCCCACGACCATAGATTGTTGACAGAGAGTTGTATCTGCCGTTCAGCCCTGTGGAGACTCGATGAACTACAATAAATTGCGTAGTCATCCACAAAGAGGCATGAACGGACAGGAAGGTGTACGTTGTCCACAATGCCATTTATTGCAATGGCGAACAACGCACAGCTTAAAATACTGCCCTGGGGCACCCCATTTTCTTGAATAAAATCATCGGATAAGGTGTTGTTTAACCTTACCCGGAAGTGTCTATCTGACATAAAATTAGCTATAAAAACAGGGAGGTTCCCACGGAACCCCCAGTTAAAAAGGGTTTTTAAAATGCCGTACCGCCATGTGGTATCGTACGCTTTCTCCAAGTCAAAGAAAACTGCCAAAAGATGCTGTTTATGGAGAAAGGCGTCACGAACTGCCGTCTCGAGACGGACGAGATGATCCACCGTAGATCGGTTGCGGCGAAAACCACATTGAATATTTGATAGTAGATTGCGGGATTCTAAATACCATATTAATCGTTTATTTATCATTTTTTCCAATATTTTGCATACACAACTAGTTAAGGCTATCGGTCTATAACTAGTTGGTTCTAATTTTTCCTTGCCACTTTTATATAGAGGGATAATTGTTGCTTGCCTCCACAGTGTTGGGAACTGACGAGATTCCCAAACACTATTGTAGAGGTCCAACAGACATGCTCGTCCAGCAGGGGGTAACTGGCGCAACATTTCATAATTAATGTCGTCGGGCCAGGAGCTGTGCTACCCGCCTGGGACATGGCATAGGTCAGTTCATCTAAGGTAAAGGGGGAGTTGTAATCCTCCCCCTGACTCTGACCAAAGTCAATAGAATGGCGCTCTATGTTCCGCTTATGCGCTGCAAACTCATTTGAGTAGCTTGCAGTGCTAGATATGGCGGTGAACATAGAGCCCAATACATTGGTGACCTCCACAGGGGAGGAGACAAGCGTACCATTTGACATGAGGGCAGGTATGTTATTGATGGTATTTTTGCTACTACGTAATTTACGAATATTGTCCCAAACCTTAGTTGTGGGAGTGGAAATTGTAAGGGTAGATATAAACTGTCTCCAAGACTCTCTTCTGCTTTCACGAATGATACGGCGAGCTCGAGCACGCATAATCCGGAATGATTCTAGATTATCCAAGGTAGGACGTCGATGGAAGAGACGTAATGCTCTTCGACGGTCAGAAATAGCCAATCTACACTCCTCGTTCCACCAGGGAACAGGATGGTGGCGCGGGTTTGGCGAGGATTTAGGGATAGATTCCCTCGCCGCCATGATGACCGTCGAAGTAAAATGGGCAATATTAACATCGACGTCCGGAGAAAGGGGTTGTACAAATACGGCGAGCTCGCGAAATTTATCCCAGTCAGCACGTTTAAGCACCCATTGTGGTGCACGTGCTATACCGGGAGGGTCTTCAATTAGCGAAAGCAGAATGGGAAAGTGATCGCTGCCACATAGATCCGAGTGGACCTCCCAAAGGAAGTGGGCAGCGATCCCGGGGCTACATAGAGTTAGGTCGATGGCAGAGGATACACCATTAAAGGTGGAAAAGTGTGTCTGGGTCCCGGTGTTCATTAATACCAGGTTTCCCGAGACAAGAATATCCTCTACCATCCTCCCGCGGGCGTCTGTATAATTAGACCCCCACACCAGGTTGTGTGCGTTAAAGTCCCCCAAGATAATATAGGGGCGGGAAGTTGTTTAAAGAGGGCCTCTAGGCTCCTCTTTGAAACACGTTCACCTGGTGGGAGGTAGATGCAGCATACAGTTACTTCTATAGGAAGGGAGACTCTCACAGCAATCACTTGGAGATCA
Organism: Timema cristinae; assembly: GCA_039000515.1. Classification (NCBI taxonomy): domain Eukaryota; kingdom Metazoa; phylum Arthropoda; class Insecta; order Phasmatodea; family Timematidae; genus Timema; species Timema cristinae. Next base: position 30,456,324 of record JBCFYV010002255.1, read on the forward strand.
GATACAATATTTATAGACTTATTATATATATTGCTACGTGCAAGTATAGCCACACCTCCGCTAGCCCGATCGAAGAGTGGCTTGTCGGTACGATATACATCGTACCCACGAAGCATCGGGCTGTCAGTTGGGCGGAAGTGGGTCTCCTGCAAACACAATATGGAAGGATGCAGGGAAGAAATTATTAGTTTAATTTCCTCTACACGAGCATAAAAACCCCTACAATTCCATTGTAGTAGCGACATTAGGTACAAATATAAATTTATTCATCCACGCAATCCATGTCACTATCTCTTAGTAATAAAAATTGGTTAAGGACCTTTTTAGGTCCTCTGGCCTTGCCAAGTCTCTCCTGGACCTCTCGTTTCAAGAGAGGCTTTTGTTTCTCCGGAAGAGACTTGGGGGTTGATTCTAAGCGCGAAGGCTTTGTTACAGCCTTTGGCACTTTTCTCTTACTATTTGTGTCGGCGACACCTCTCTGGACCTTTCTCCAGGCACCAGCAGGATTCGCCTTTGCGGCCTCACCCGCTCCGCCACCCACTCCAACCTCCGGTGACCCAGAGACCAGAGCGGACGAACCAACAACGGCCGCAAGTTCTTTCGTTTCCCCCGGCTGGTTCGGGGTGGGTCCCCGAGGTGGGCTCGGGGGAGGTCCCCGAGGTGGGCCCCGGGGGGACCCCCGAGTAGGGCTCGGGGGAGGTCCCCGAGGTGCAGTCGGGTGTGTTCCCCGAGGAGGGCTCCTCGGCGGTACGGGTGGGGGAGACGACCTATGTTGAGGTTTCGCCTCTTCTAGCAATTTAGGCGCCACCTTAGTTGGCGCGTTATTATTGGGATTGTCTCGAGTAGAGACTAATGGCACAGGTCGTGTAGATGGCTTTGCGAGATTAACTGTGCAATGACAGTTGGGACAGTTGATATTCTGACTGACAATTTGGCTGTAGGAGGTTTGAAATACCGGAGCCTGACTAGATGTGTATTCCTTTCGTGCCTGGGCATATGAGATCTTCTTTTCGGATTGTATCTCCAGGACTTTTTTCTCTACCTTCCATTTCGGACAGGCCCGAGACCAGGCAGAATGCGGACCCTTGCAGTTGACGCAGTGCTTAGGAGACTCACATGGTGTTTCGTGAGCCTCCTGTCCGCAATCCGCACAGGTTGGCTTGCCACGGCATCGCAGCTTCGTATGCCCAAATTCCCGGCACTGAAAGCAGCGCCGGGGGTTAGGGACATACGGACGGACCCTGAGCACGTGGAAACCTGCTCGGACCTCCTTTGGAAGGGTAGGTGTTGCAAAAGTAAGGATATACGTGTCGGTTTTTTTCTCTTGTCCGTTCTTTTTAGTTACAATGCGGTATACTTCGGTGACGTGCTGGGGGGAAAGTTCCTCACAGATATCCTCAATGCTCACGCAGTCGAGGTCATAGCAAGTGACCACTCCCTTGCAAACATTGAGGAACCCGTGAGGCTCCACCTTCACCGGTATATGAGACGTATTGCTCAACGGTATTTTAGAGATTGCCATTACTTTTGAGGACTGAATATCTGTTATTGTTTGTATCATTATAGTGCCATCACGCAGTTTTCTTATTGATACGTCAGACTGTGCTGCACCATTTATCACTCTTTCGAGGATAAATGGGCTTACTCGCTTAAGACTTTCGTTTTCCTCTACTCGAGACATTACCAGGAAGCGGGGCTGGGGCCTCACAACTTCCTGGACTTTTTCTGTTAAAGGGCTGGACGGCCTTACCCGTTTCCGGCTCTTATCATTAATACGGCCCTGTGAGGGGCCGGGCAGTGAGTTGCCAGCGGGGTGTGGCAGTACGTTGCTAGCGGACAGTGAGGTGTCAGCGGTGACAATGGAGGTGGCCATGCCTTTTTTGGGGACAACCTGCACAATACTCGGATCGTAGACCCAGGGTGATCCAAGTTGGTTCTACCACATGAGGCCCTGTTAACCCTCCTGGCGGGAAACCCCACACGACGCTAGACATGACAACCTTCGCGTGGGGCTGCGCCAGGAGAGAGGTCATCGCAGCAAGTGGGTGCAGGAAAGTGCCAATTTTACGTCCGGGCCTTCGTGAACGCAACCGGTCTTTTCTCGAGGTAGGGTACCCGGTTATTGTCATCCCTAAGGCCCTTCTACCAAGATATTACAACCGGCGCACTTTCATTCGGGAGCTCAAGGCAGTGGTATCCAATAATAAACCGAGAATAGCCGGGTTAGTTGCCAAGGTCGTCAACGGAAAGGCCAAAGGCCTCTGTGCAGGATGAACGGTGGGGGAAAGGAAGAAAAAGGTAAGGATAGATAAAGCGAAGGGGGAAGAGTGAAAAAAAAGGTGGAAAGTGAAGGAAGAAGAAAATGATGTGAAAGGAAAGATATAGGATAGGTTTGTCCCACACGAGGTACGTCCTGCACAGAAGCCTCCCCTTTTAGTCGCTTCTTACGACAAGCAGGGGCTACTGCGGGACTATTCTAAACCCCGTCCCGCAGGGGGGGGAACGATATTAAGAGACGGAAAAAGCAGTTCTTAAGGCTGTTCGAGCGAGTTTTGAATTATATTTTAGCATTTACTTTTTTTGTTGAAAAAACATCTGTACTTTCATGAATAACAAGCTTTTATTCTAAAATAAATAAAAGTTTAAAGTTTTACTAGTACATATTTTAAAACTCAATAAATACAGTATTATTTTTATATAGCATTGAATATATCTAAAAAGGCTGACAAGAATATTAATTTTAGAACAAATGTTGGTTAATAAAGGAGTAAAGAATATTAATGATTCCCAAAACAGTTAGAAAAAAATTAAAAACTCACTCTAATCTCCTTAAACAAGTCTACAAGGGGCTTCGGAGCCTGGTGTCTGACTTCAATCCTCAGACGGTTCTCTCTCTCTCTCGGCGGGTCAGCGAGCTTCTCTCTCTGGGAGGCGTACGTCCCGGCTGATCTCAACAGGGGTTCACCTGCACCTGGGTCACCTCATATATGGTAGCTTCCCTTCCCGCCTTTGGGTTAGCACATTATCATAGAGATGAGCGGTACGGTCTACCCTTTATTGCCTCCAGAGGGTTATTTATTGATAAACACAGCTGTGCAGTTTCTTGACGAAGAATACCTTTGATTTTAATAGGGCTGAACGGCTCCCATAAACGAAAATCTTGAATCGTTATTCCTGACAATGATATTTTAATCGTTCTGCACGAGTCTACGAAACATGGGCTTTTATCATGAGAGGGAGGGGAGGGTACAGCTTCTGAATTATAACGTCGTCTCTCGCTTGACATAAGAACCCTCGGTCTTTTATCTAAACAAAAATTTCCAAATTCTAACCGTATTTGAAGCGAGGTCAATACAGCTTCCTTCCCTCATCTAGGGTATTCCAATCATTAAAAGTTAGATGCGAGCAAAGTTATAATCAAAAATTCTTTTAAAAGATTCATACATTTAAGTAATAATCATTAAAAGTTAATTATATTTATTTATTTATTATTATTTATTATTTGTGTTTAGAGGCCCATCGACACACTGAGGTCATTAGGGCCTTAGCATTATATAGATACATAGTAAAATCTCCATAGGAGAGAGACAGAATATTCACCTGTTTATATAAAAAGGTGAAGAGACAATATAAAAGTACAATATAAAAACAATGGTTCTCAATATGAAAAAAAAACCATGAGGCACTCCATAGGAGTACTCAAATGGGCTCAAAGTACAATTGAGTGAAGCACCTGCTAAAAAAAACCACAGGTGTATCACTCTAATAAAAAACAAAACAAACATATTAAAACAATATATTAGTTAAAAAGACCAAACTAACATGTTAAAATAATTATTTTATTAAAGTTTATTAAAATGGATAAAACGACAAAACAAACACATTAAAGAATGCTAAAATGTTAAAAAGGTCTCAATATGAGATAAAATCCAGATGAGCCACTTTATAAAAGTGACTCAAATGGCACTGAAAAGATTCGCCTGGCGTATAAAATGGAGTAAACAAATAACTCCTTCAGCGCTGTCGTGTAATAAAAACGAAGGTCACCTTTAAAATCAAGGGCCAGGCGAATAGGGGCATGCTTGCGACGCTCAACCAAAATGTGGTGCACACTAAGGGGAGCTTCGCAAAATTCACACACTGGAGGTGGATCCCCTCTTAGTAAAAATCCATGGGGTTAGAAATGTATGCCCGACGCGGAGTCTCGTCACGATGACCTCCTCTATCCTAGACTTTCGTATAGAAGAGAGCCATCGCGACACACCGTCCCTGATGGACCGCAGCTTGTTCTGAGCAGGGGTCGAGACCCACTGCTCGTGCCAGGTGCGTAAGACTCCACGCCGAACATAACCCTTTAGGTCTAAAAACATTACACCCAGACTCGCCTCCGGAGGCAGGCGTGCTGCCTCCTTGGCTGCCTGGTCCGCCCGTTCATTTGCTGAAAGACCAGCGTGACCAGGAATCCAGCAAAAGGCGAGCCGGGTGCTTAATGAATCAATTTTTTAAATTTGCTCATGTATCATCTGCATGAGGGGATTCCAGGAGTAGAGAGTGGACAATGCCAACAGAGCACTCATGGAATCCGTGCAGATGAGAACAGAACGGTGACTATTTCGGTATATAAAACACAAAGATTTAAAAATTGCATACAATTCAGCCGTAAAAAACAATGGTGACTTAAAGAAAACCAAATTTAAAATTGGATCCTTCCACAACAAAAGCACATCCAACGGAGGCTACAGATTTAGAGCCATCAGTGTATATGCGCTCAAATCCGTGAAAGCGAGTGGAGAGGAGCTCATTATAAAGGTCTTCTCATATACAAGGTTTAGGGTGGTCGCTTTAGGGAACTTGGCAAGATCAAAATGGCATTTCGGAGGGCGTATTTTCCAGGGAGGAACTCGACCTCGTGATATGGGGATAGCCTTTGGCAGCACTATCCCACACGTGTCGAAAACCGATAGCATCCGGATCCCAAACGGCCTTGTACTACGCCATTTGGTTTCATACAAGACACGGTTAGGGGGATGAAAAACAGGGCGGTAGGCAACATGCTCTGGCATGCAGTGCAGTTTAGACGCGTAAGATGTTAGAAGATAGGACCGCCGGTAAGAGAGAGGGGGCTCTCCGGCGTCGGCACAGATGCTGACGACTGGACTGGTACGAAAAGCACCGGTAGCCAGTCTAATGCCAGCATGGTGGACACTATCTAGCATCTTTAACGCCGAAGGTCTAGCTGAACCATAAACAAAACTGCCATAGTCTAGTTAAGATCTTACCAAAGCCCTATACAGGCGCATCAAGGTTTCCTTATCTGCACCCCAGGACCGACCGCTAACTACTTTGAGCAGGTTTAGTGCTTTTATAGACCTCGCTTTCAAGTCCTTGATGTGGAGGATCCAAGTTAATTTAAAATCAAATAAAAGTCCCAGAAACTTTACGGTTTCTGAGACTGGTAGAACGGCGTGGTTCATTAAAATATTGGTGGCTGGCTGTATTCCGCGTAAACTATGCAAGTGGACGACCGTCGTTTTGGCTGCAGAGAAGCGAAAGCCATTACGCGATGCCCACGACCAAAGATTGTTAACACTCAGTTGTATCTGTCGTATCTGTGGAGACTTGAACTGCAATAAATTGCGTAGTCATCCACAAAAAGGCATGAACGAACAGGAAAGCGCACGTTGTCCAAAATACTATTTATCGCGATAGCGAACAACGTACAGCTCAAAATATTACCCTGAGGCACCCAATTTTCTTGAATAAAATCCTCGGATAAGGTGTTATTTAACCTTACCCGGAAGTGTCTATCCGACATAAAATTAGATATAAAAGAAGGAAGGTTACCTCGAAACCCCCAATTAAAAAGTGTTTTCAAAATGCCGTACCGCCAGGTGGTGTCGTACAGTTTCTCCAGATCGAAGAAAACAGCCAGAAGGTGCTGTTTATGGAGAAAAGCGTCACGAACAGCCGTCTCTAAAAGGACAAGATTATCAACTGTAGATCGGTTCCGGCGAAAACCACATTGAATATTAGATAGCAGATTGCGGGATTCTAAATACCATATAAATCGTTTATTAATTATTTTTTCCAGTATTTTACATACACAACTAGTTAAAGCTATCGGTCGATAACTAGATGGCTCTAATTTATCCTTGCCACTTTTATATAACAGGATAACGATTGCTTGCCTCCAAAGTGTTGGGAACTGATGAGAATCCCAGACACTATTGAAAAGGTCCAGAAGATATGCTTGTCCGGCAGGGGGCAGCTGCCGCAACATTTCATAGTGGATATAATCTGGACCGGAAGCTGTGTTACCCGCCTGGGTGAGGGCATAGGTCAGTTCATCTTGCCTGAAAGGGGAGTTATAATCCTCCCCCGGACTCGGACAAAAATCAATAGTACGGCGCTCGATGCTCCTCTTATGCACCGCGAGCTCGTTAGAGTAGCTCGCAGTGCTAGAAATAGCGGCGAACATCGAGCCCAATACATTGGCGAACTCCATAGGGGAGGAGACAAGTGAACCGTTTGACATGAGGGCAGGTATACTATTAATGGAATTTTTGTTACCATTTAATTTACGTATATTGTCCCAAACCTTATTTGTGGGAGTGGTAATTGTAAGGGTAGAAATAAACTGTCTCCAAGAATCTCTTCTGCTTTCTCGAATGATACGGCGAGCTCTAGCACGTATAATCCGGAATGACTCCAGATTCTCCGAAGTTGGACGTCGATGAAAGAGACATAGGGCCCTCCGACGGTTAGAAATAGCCTGCCGGCACTCCTCGTTCCACCAGGGAACAGGACGGTGGCGCGGGTTTGGCGAGGATTTAGGGATGGATGCCCTCGCCGCCGCTATGACCGTCGAAGTAAATTGCCCAGCCTTAACATCGACGTCAGGAGAAAGGGGTTCGTCGAATACGGCGAGCTCGCGGAATTTATCCCAGTTAGCACGTTTAAGAACCCATTGGGGGAACCGTGCTGTACTGGGAGGATCTTTAATTTGAGAAAGGAGAATGGGAAAGTGATCGCTGCCAAATAGGTCCGAGTGAACCTCCCAAAGAAAGTGAGCAGCATTACCGGGGCTACATAGGGCTAGGTCGATGGCAGAGGATACACCATTAAAGGTGGAGAAGTGTGTCTGGGTCCCGGTGTTCATTAACACCTGGTTTCCCGAGACAAGAATATCCTCTACCATCCTCCCGCGGGTGTCTGTAAAATTAGACCCCCACACCAGGTTATGCGCGTTAAAGTCCCCCAAGATGATATAGGAGGCGGGAAGTTGTATAAAGAGGGCCTCTAGAGTCCTCTTGGAAACACGTTCACCTGGTGGGAGGTAAATGCAGCATACGGTTACCTCCATAGGAAGGGAGGCTTTGACAGCAATCACTTGGAGAACAGAGACAATATTTATAAACTTATGATATATTTTGCTACATGCGAATATAGCCACACCTCCGCTAGCCCGATCAAAGAGTGGCTTGTCGGTACGATGTAGCCCGATCAAAGAGTGGCTTGTCGGTAAGATATACATCGTACCCACGAAGCATCGGGTTGTCAGTTGGGCGGAAGTGGATTTCCTGCAAACACAAGATGGGAGGATGCAGGGAAGAAATTAGTAGTTTAATTTCCTCTACACGAGCATAGAAACCCCTACAATTCCATTGTAGTAGCGACATAAGTTATTAGTATGAAATTTAGTTATCCTCGCAATCCATTTCACTATCCTTTAAAAATAAAAATTTGTTGAGGACCTTTTTAGGCCCTCTTGCCTTTCTCAGTCTCTCCTGTACCTCCCGCTTCAGGAGAGGCTTCGGTTTATTTTGGAGAGACTGGGTAATCGGATTCTTGTTCGAAGGCTCTATCTAAGGCCTTCGACGCTTTTTTTATTTAAAAAATTTCGGCGGTTTCTCGCTGGTCCTTCTTCAAGGCACCAGTGGGACTCGCCTTAGCGGCCTCACCTGTTCCGCAACTCGTCCCCACCTCCGGAAGCCCAGAGGTGGGTGTGAGAGGCTCAACAACGGCCGCCCTTACTTTAGTATCCCGAGGCGGGCCCGAGGGCATTTCCCGAGGTGGGCTTGGGGGAGTTCCTCGATGAGGTCTCCTCGGTGGTATATGTGGGGGAGACGACCGTTGTCGTTGTAGCGGTTTGGCCTCCTTTAAAAATTTAGGCGCCAAAGAAGTTGGCGCGGAATCAACGTAAATGTCTCGAGAAGAGACCACTGGCACTGGTCGCGTTGGCTCCTTAGCAAGATTAACTGCGCAATGGCAGTTGGGACAGTTTATATTTTGACTAACAATCCGGCTATATAAAGTTTGAAATACCGGAACTTGACTTGATACGTATTCCTTGCGTGCCTGGGCATATGAGATCTTCTTCTCAGATTGTATCTCCAGGACTTTCTTCTCTACCTTCCATTTTGGACAGACCCAAGACCAGGCGGAATGCGGATCCTTGCAGTTGACGCAGTATTTAGGAGACTCGCATGGTGTTTCGTGAGCCTCCTGTCCACAATCCGCACAGGTTGGCTTACCACGGCATCGCAGCTTCGTATGCCCAAATTCCTGGCACTGAAAACATCGCCGAGGGTTAGGGACATACGGCCGGACCCTGAGCACGTGGAAGCCTGCTCGGACCTCCTTCGGAAGGGTAGGAGTCGCAAATGTGAGGATATACGTATCCGTCTTCTTTTCTTGTCCATTCTTTTTTGTGACAATACGGTACACTTCGGTGACATGCTGGGGGAAAGCTCCTCACAGATCTCCTCAATGCTTACGCAGTCGAGGTCATGACAAGTGACAACTCCCTTGCAAACATTGAGGAACCTGTGAGGTTCCACCTTCACCGCTATATGAGTCGTATTGCTCAACGGTATTTCGGAGATCGCCATAATATTTGAGGATTGTGTGTAGGTCCTAGTCTGATTCATAATGGTGCCATCACGCAGTTTCCTTATTAAAACGTCAGATTTTGCTGCTCCATTTATCACTCTTTCGAGGATAAAGGGGCTGACACGTTTTAGATCTTCACTTTCATTCACTCGAGACATCACCAGGAAGCGGGACTGGGGCCTCACCACTTCCTGGCTTTTTATCAAGACAGGGCTGGACGGCCTTACCCGTTTCCGCCACTTAAAATTAATACGGCCCTGTGAGGGTTCGGGCAGTGAGATGCCAGCGGACAGTAAGGTGTCAGCTGTGACAATAAACTCATTCATGAGTGGGAGGACAACCTGCAAAAGTACTCGGATCGTAGACCCAGGTTGATCCCAGTTGGTTCTACCACAAAGGTCCTGTTAACTCTTCCGACGAGAGGCTCCATACGACGCTAGACATGACAACCTTCATATGGAGCATCGCCGGAAGAGGTCACCGCAGTAAGTGTATGCAGGAAAGTGCTAATTTTACGTCCGGGACCCTAATGAACGCAACCGGTCTTTTCTCAAGGTAGGGTACCCGGTTGTCATCCCTAAGGCCCTTCTACCAAGATATTACAACCGGCGCACTTTCATTCGGGAGCTCAAGGCAGTGGTATCCAATAATAAACAGAAGAGCCGGGTTAGTTGCCAAGGTCGTCAACGGATAGGCCAAAGGCCTCTGTGCAGGATGAACGGTGGGGGAAAGGGAAAAAAAGGTAAGGGTAGATAAAGCGAAGGGGGAAGAGTGAAAAAAAGGGGAAAGTGAAGGAAGAAGAAAATGATGTGAAAGGAAAGATATAGGATAGGTTTGTCCCACACGAGGTACGTCCTGCACAGAACCCTCTCCTTTTAGTCGCTTCTTACGACAAGCAGGGGTTACTGCGGGACTATTCCAAACCCCGTCCCGCAGGGGGGTTAATTATATTAAACATTTATTTCCAATCATTAAAAGTTAAAATCATTAATTCTTTTACAAGATTCATACGTTTAAATGTTAATTACATTAAACATTTATTGGGAATTTAGGAATTAAGGTTAAATATCTTCTGTACGACGAGTATTATCCTACCTACTTAAATAAATAGTACAAACCGAGTATATTCTTAATATTACATATATATTCAGTACAAAATTCTTTCTTTCTCTCAAAGTCTTTCAAAGATTCTTTCTCACATGGCCTTAGTCTTTCAAGGACAGTGATGGTCTAAGGTGCCGGACTTCAATCCTAAGTCCTTGGGATATCTCCATTTTCTTTTAATTAGCTAGATCGCTCTAAAACCTTGCGGTATAATACAAACTCTCGATATTGCATCTGTCAATCTAAAATCTTATATTCTGAACTGCCGTTGACATGGAGACGGTTCAATCCTTCCCTGAATTACCTTTAAATTAACTAGATCATGGATTGTGAAAGGAGTTAAATTGCTTAATTACCTTTAAATATCTATATAGCCTACGTTACACGACGATGAGGAAAAAAACAGACCTCCCACTCGTCTTGGAACACCTGACCGATGATTGAGAATGGTGTCTCTTCACGCTAGGCTAGAGTTATTTAAGAATACCTCTGATTCTAATCGGGCTGAACGGACCCCGGAGCGCGTGGAGTGTAGAATCCCGACGGAGAGGGTACGAGCTCCCGAATTATGACCCTGCAGGAGGGTTGGAAGGTGGGCATGCTTCTGAAGGTATGCTCAGAGGAAGGGTAGAGAATCTTGATTCTGGATTTTTTAAATGAATTTCTAAGTTTATGACAAAGCAGCTTCCTCCCCGCAGCTATCTCGCATCAGTAACATGAATCTTGATAACTCGCTTCACACGAGAACATCAGCGTGAGATGAACAATATACTCGCGTTCCCTATATATAGATCTGAACTTCTAGGCGGACTCATCTGCATTCATCCCGGCAAACAGTAGCTTCTTTTTTCTGTATTAGAGCGCTTCGCTATGTTGATCGATGTGCAAGGATATTCGGGCGAAGAAATATCATTCGTATTCAAAGAGGTGAGTGTTTTACATTTTGAACATTTCGAGGAAATCAACTATAAGTTTCTTCCACCGTGTGTAAGTTGGATAACCTCTCTGTTTCGACTAGAGAAAATATAGATTGGGTAAGAACTCGTTATCGTGGACTTATGTTGATCGATGTGCAAGGATATTCGGGCGAAGAAATATAATTCGTATTCAAAGAGGTGAGTGTTTTACATTTTGAACATTTCGAGGAAATCAACTATAAGTTTCTTCCACCGTGTGTAAGTTGGATAACCTCTGTTTCGACTAGAGAAAATATAGATTGGGTAAGAACTCGTTATCATGGACTTATGTTGATCGATGTGCAAGGATATTCGGGCGAAGAAATATCATTCGTATTCAAAGAGGTGAGTGTTTTACATTTTGAACATTTCGAGGAAATCAACTATAAGTTTCTTCCACCGTGTGTAAGTTGGATAACCTCTCTGTTTCGACTAGAAAATATAGATTGGGTAAGAACTCGTTATCTGGACTTATGTTGATCGATGTGCAAGGATATTCGGGCGAAGAAATATAATTCGTATTCAAAGAGGTGAGTGTTTTACATTTTGAACATTTCGAGGAAATCAACTATAAGTTTCTTCCACCGTGTGTAAGTTGGATAACCCTCTGTTTCGACTAGGGAAAATATAGATTGGGTAAGAACTCGTTATCATGGACTTATGTTGATCGATGTGCAAGGATATTCGGGCGAAGAAATATCATTCGTATTCAAAGAGGTGAGTGTTTTACATTTTGAACATTTCGAGGAAATCAACTATAAGTTTCTTCCACCGTGTGTAAGTTGGATAACCTCTCTGTTTCGACTAGGAAAATATAGATTGGGTAAGAACTCGTTATCATGGACTTATGTTGATCGATGTGCAAGGATATTCGGGCAAAGAAATATAATTCGTATTCAAAGAGGTGAGTGTTTTACATTTTGAACATTTCGAGGAAATCAACTATAAGTTTCTTCCACCGTGTGTAAGTTGGATAACCTCTCTGTTTCGACTAGAGAAAATATAGATTGGGTAAGAACTCGTTATCATGGACTTATGTTGATCGATGTGCAAGGATATTCGGGCGAAGAAATATCATTCGTATTCAAAGAGGTGAGTGTTTTACATTTTGAACATTTCGAGGAAATCAACTATAAGTTTCTTCCACCGTGTGTAAGTTGGATAACCTCTTGTTTCGACTAGGGAAAATATAGATTGGGTAAGAACTCGTTATCATGGACTTATGTTGATCGATGTGCAAGGATATTCGGGCGAAGAAATATCATTCGTATTCAAAGAGGTGAGTGTTTTACATTTTGAACATTTCGAGGAAATCAACTATAAGTTTCTTCCACCGTGTGTAAGTTGGATAACCTCTCTGTTTCGACTAGAGAAAATATAGATTGGGTAAGAACTCGTTATAAAAAAAAAAAAAAAAAAAAAAAAAAAAAAAAAAAAAAAAAAAAAAAAAAAAAAAAAAAAAAAAAAAAAAAAAAAAAAAAAAGGGGGGGGGGGGGGGGGGGGGGGGGGGGGGGGGGGGGGGGGGGGGGGGATTGTGAAAGGAGTTAAATTGCTTAATTACCTTAATATCTATATAGCTAGTTACACGAGTGGGAAAAAAACAACTCCATGTTTGAACACCTGACCGATGATTGAAAAGTTTCTTCACGCTAGGCTAGAGTTATTTAGAATACCTCTGATTCTAATCGGGCTAACGGACCCCGAGCCGTGAGTGAGAATCCGGGAAGGTACGACTCCCGATTATACCTCAATTGGAAGGTCATGCTTCTGAAGTATGCTCAAGGAATAAGAATCTTGATTGGATTTTAAATATTTCTAGTTTGACAAAGCAGCTCCTCCGAGTATTCGCATATAACATTCTTGATAACTGCTTCACACGAGAAACACGGAATAACAATATATCGTTCCTATACTAGATCTAATTCTAGGACTCTCTGCATTCACCGCAAAATACTTCTTTTTCTGTATTAGACGCTTCGCTATGTTGATCGATGTGCAAGGATATTCGGGCGAAGAAATATCATTCGTATTCAAAGAGGTAGGTTTTACATTTTGAACATTTCGAGAAATCAACTATAAGTTTCTTCCACCGTGTGTAAGTTGGATAACCTCTCTGTTTCGACTAGAGAAAATATAGATTGGGTAAGAACTCGTTATCGTGGACTTATGTTGATCGATGTGCAAGGATATTCGGGCGAAGAAATATAATTCGTATTCAAAGAGGTGAGTGTTTTACATTTTGAACATTTCGAGGAAATCAACTATAAGTTTCTTCCACCGTGTGTAAGTTGGATAACCTCTGTTTCGACTAGGGAAAATATAGATTGGGTAAGAACTCGTTATCATGACTTATGTTGATCGATGTGCAAGATATTCGGGCAAGAAATATCATTCGTATTCAAAGAGGTGAGTGTTTTACATTTTGAACATTTCGAGGAAATCAACTATAAGTTTCTTCCACCGTGTGTAAGTTGGATAACCTCTCTGTTTCGACTAGGGAAAATATAGATTGGGTAAGAACTCGTTATCATGGACTTATGTTGATCGATGTGCAAGGATATTCGGGCGAAGAAATATATTCGTATTCAAAGAGGTGAGTGTTTTACATTTTGAACATTTCGAGGAAATCAACTATAAGTTTCTTCCACCGTGTGTAAGTTGGATAACCTCTCTGTTTCGACTAGAGAAAATATAGATTGGGTAAGAACTCGTTATCATGGACTTATGTTGATCGATGTGCAAGGATATTCGGGCGAAGAAATATCATTCGTATTCAAAGAGGTGAGTGTTTTACATTTTGAACATTTCGAGGAAATCAACTATAAGTTTCTTCCACCGTGTGTAAGTTGGATAACCTCTCTGTTTCGACTAGGAAATATAGATTGGGTAAGAACTCGTTATCGTGGACTTATGTTGATCGATGTGCAAGGATATTCGGCGAAGAAATATATTCGTATTCAAAGAGGTGATGTTTTACATTTTGAACATTTCGAGGAAATCAACTATAAGTTTCTTCCACCGTGTGTAAGTTGATAACCTCTGTTTCGACTAGGAAAATATAGATGGTAAGAATCTTATCATGGATTATGTTGATCGATTCAAGGTATTCGGCGAAGAAATATCATTCGTATTCAAAGAGGTGAGTGTTTTACATTTGAACATTTCGAGAAATCAACTATAATTCTTCCACCGTTGTAAGTTGATAACCTCTCTGTTTCGACAGGGAAAATATAGTTGGTAAGAACTCGTTACATGGACTTATGTTGATCGATGTGCAAGGATATTCGGGCGAAGAAATATATTCGTATTCAAAGAGGTGAGTGTTTTACATTTTGAACATTTCGAGGAAATCAACTATAAGTTTCTTCCACCGTGTGTAAGTTGGATAACCTCTCTGTTTCGACTAGAGAAAATATAGATTGGGTAAGAACTCGTTATCATGGACTTATGTTGATCGATGTGCAAGGATATTCGGGCGAAGAAATATCATTCGTATTCAAAGAGGTGAGTGTTTTACATTTTGAACATTTCGAGGAAATCAACTATAAGTTTCTTCCACCGTGTGTAAGTTGGATAACCTCTCTGTTTCGACTAGGGAAAATATAGATTGGGTAAGAACTCGTTATCATGGACTTATGTTGATCGATGTGCAAGGATATTCGGGCGAAGAAATATCATTCGTATTCAAAGAGGTGAGTGTTTTACATTTTTAACATTTCGAGGAAATCAACTATAAGTTTCTTCCACCGTGTGTAAGTTGGATAACCTCTCTGTTTCGACTAGAGAAAATATAGATTGGGTAAGAACTCGTTATCATGGACTTATGTTGATCGATGTGCAAGGAGTTTCGGGCGAAGAAATATCATTCGTATTCGAAGAGGTGAGTGTTTTACATTTTGAACATTTCGAGGAAATCAACTATAAGTTTCTTCCACCGTGTGTAAGTTGGATAACCTCTCTGTTTCGACTAGGGAAAATATAGATTGGGTAAGAACTCGTTATCATGGACTTATGTTGATCGATGTGCAAGGATATTCGGGCGAAGAAATATCATTCGTATTCAAAGAGGTGAGTGTTTTACATTTTGAACATTTCGAGGAAATCAACTATAAGTTTCTTCCACCGTGTGTAAGTTGGATAACCTCTCTGTTTCGACTAGGGAAAATATAGATTGGATAAGAACTCGTTATCATGGACTTATGTTGATCGATGTGCAAGGATATTCGGGCGAAGAAATATCATTCGTATTCAAAGAGGTGAGTGTTTTACATTTTGAACATTTCGAGGAAATCAACTATAAGTTTCTTCCACCGTGTGTAAGTTGGATAACCTCTCTGTTTCGACTAGAGAAAATATAGATTGGGTAAGAACTCGTTATCATGGACTTATGTTGATCGATGTGCAAGGATATTCGGGCGAAGAAATATCATTCGTATTCAAAGAGGTGAGTGTTTTACATTTTGAACATTTCGAGGAAATCGAGTGTTTTACATTTTGAACATTTCGAGGAAATCAACTATAAGTTTCTTCCACCGTGTAAGTTGGATAACCTCTGTTTCGACTAGGGAAAATATAGATTGGGTAAGAACTCGTCATCATGGACTATATTGGAGTGAGGGAGAAATACCATATGCGAATCTACGTTCTACAATAATTCCACATCTAGAACGGTACGGGTCACGAGTATCGATCTATATCAAAGGAGCGGAGAAGTTAACTTGGGTAGAGAAACTCATAGGTTCCGATAGTGACAAGTATGAGTTTTTTGAGTTGAGCGAACTTGGTTGTCCTTCCTTGAGAAAGCTAAAAAAAACTGTACAACGTAAACAAATGCACTACTCATTACGCTAGCTTCTATTCTTGTGCTACGGAAAATGTTCTACTACTTAAGGAATGGTTTAAATCTATCCATGCAGAACTTTTACGATCCGACTAGAAGAGGAGTTGAAGAGAGTGTATTTAACCAATCTCCTTGTTAGTCTTAGAGTGTCAGTTGCACGTCAAATTTGAAACTAGTGACTATATTTTTTTAAAGCTAGGTCTTTGTAAATGTGTTAACTCCTAGCGATAAGCTTCATTAACTCCATAATCCAACCTCATTTAAAGGTAATTAAGATTGTTTGAACTTTGTTTAATTCAATATTCAAATGGAGTAACTGATTTTTAAAAAAATATTGTTAACTTCTTCATAATCCAACCACATTTAAAGGTAATTCATTTAAAGGTAATTGAGATTGTTTGAACTTTGTTTAATTCAATATTCAAATGGAGTAACTGATTTTTTTTTTAAATATTGATTTAAATATTGTTAACTTCTTCATAATCCAACCTCATTTAAATGTAATTCATTTAAAGGTAATTAAGATTGTTTGAACTTTGTTTAATTCAATATTCAAATGGAGTAGCTGATTTTTTTAAAATATTGTTAAATTCTTCATAATCCAACCTCATTTAAAGGTAATTAAGATTGTTTGAACTTTGTTTAAATAAAAATAATTCAATATTCAAATGGAGTAACTGATTTTTTTTAAATATTGATTGTTAACTTCTTCATAATACAGTTTCATTTAAAGGTAATTCATTTAAAGGTAATTAAGATTGTTTGAACTTTGTTTAATTCAATATTCAAATGGAGTAACTTATTTTTTTAAAAATATTGTTAACTTCTTCATAATCCAACCTCATTTAAAGGTAATTCATTTAAAGGTAATTAAGATTGTTTGAACTTTGTTTAATTCAATATTCAAATGGAATAACTGATATTTTTTTTAAATATTGATTTAAATATTGTTAACTTCTTCATAATCCAACCTCATAGTTCTATGTTTAATTCAATATTCAAATGGAGTAACCGATTTTTTTTTTTTAAATATTTATTTAAATATTAGCAATCCCGTCACTAACTAAGCAATTTAGCCAATATTTTTTATTCATTTAAAGGT
>JBCFYV010002255.1:31174142-31189363 GCA_039000515.1 Timema cristinae
AACATAATCGGGTCCAAGGGAATTGCAAAAAACCTTTAAAAAGGAGGTTTTTAACTTTGCCCTTTGGTCTAGTTTAAAAAAGTATTTTTTGCTTTAAATTAGAATGATATACACAAGACGTTGGTATTTACAAAATTTTATAATTGAAAGATAACCTATTTGAATAACCTGAAACAGGGGGAAAAGGGGAGTAACCACAGTATCTTGAAATTGAAAAAAAAATAATTACACTCACCAACTTTTTGAAGTTTTGGTTAGTAACATTTTATCGGCATTTATAGCTCCTAGTCAAAAAATCAAACCACTAAAAAAAAAACTTTTTGTGGCAACACAATTCTGGCAAAATGGTTTCCCTCGGCATCAATTACATCGCTTTTTTAAAGCAGGACATGGCCGGTTTGGATGGTCAAAACCCCACAAGACAAAACCTTTTTTTTACAAAACTTTTACAAATTGTTTCTTGACATCCCAAATTTTTTTTGGGGTCGGGATTTTAACAGTTAAGTTCTGGTGATTGTTCCAACTTTTAAATTTTCCTGTTCTTAAAAGGTTTTGGCACCGATTTGCACTGGGAGGTTTGGGGGGTTGTTTTCTTAACTTTAAATATATCATCTGCAATATCCCCCCATTTCAATGGTTTTCAAGTTTTTGTCTACTAACTGCATATTTGCAATTTTTCTACAACTTTGTGTATTTGGGGGTCCCCCATAAAAAAGGTGTTTTTTTTTTTGCATGTGAGTTCACACCCTAAAATTATTTTTTGCACGCAGAAGTTTATCCCCCTGGTCACCAAAATTCAAAAGGGTAGCAAGAGCTTTGAGTTTGCTTTGAAGTTTTCAAACGATTTACCTGTCAACAAAAAAATTGAACACAAGGATTTTTTTTAAAAAACCCAAAAAAAAATTACCATTCACCCTTTCTTTTTCGGGTTTGATGGTAGTTAAGGTTTTTTTAAATTGTACAGCCTCGTCCCAATTGTTTTTTTAGCCTGGCATTTGCACCCAAGATTTTGTTCCGTCTTGTGCCTCAAAATATTTTTAAAAATTCTTTGGAAAAATTTATCGAAATTTTTTTTCCAAAATCTCTGGCAAGATTAAGGACTTTGGTTTTTTAAAAAAACTTTTATATTTATAATGCTTTTTTTACAGGATGAGAAGTTGTATCCACAAATTTGAATCCAAAATTTTAATTCATGCAGATATGCCATGTTTTTTTTTTTTTCACTTAAAAATTTTAAAAAATTTTAGACATGTTGTACATATCTTTGTCAGAGGAAAAGGAAGGGGTTTAGAAAAACAGATAGATCTGTCTAGGACAGCCAATCATTTCTTCCAATTTTTTGCTCTTGTTTTTTTCTTTCAACCTAAATTTCTTAATCTTCTTCATGTCCAGCCAAGTACAACTTCTTTCTTAAAGACTTTAATTTGAAAATGTTTTACGGTTTTTTGCACTGATAGTTGTAAAAATTTAAGCCCCAATTTTTTATAGACTGATGCCCTAAAGGAAGCTTGGGAGTGACATGGTAGAGGAAAGAAGGATGGGTACAAACAAAAGGTACAAAACCTATGGCTTTTACAATGAAAAGTAGAACATGATTCACAATTTACATTACCGACACTGTAGAAAGAGCTAACAAATAACATTTTGGGGGTGTGTGAACTTAAAAAAAAAAAAAAAAAGTCGAATCAAATATTTATTAATTTTGATTTAACACATCAAAATAAATTATTCTTCCTCCTTCCCTCCCCCCTGACCCATTGAAGCGTTGTTTTCCAAAATGAGTCAAGTTTACCACACAAAATTCACAATTATTCTAAAAAACTCAAAACTTTCAAACCACTAAATAAATTATTAATAAACTTTATCTTTCATACTATTGAAAATTGTTTTCCATTGGTTTAAAAAAAAGCAAAGGATTGAAAATTTTTTCCATGGGCTTAAGAAGGGAAGAATGGCCCCTATCAATTAATGTAAATATCTCGATTAGTTAAGATATTGTTTGAGTATCGATTTTAATGATGCAAAAAAAACATTAATAATAAAATTGTCTGTCAGGTTTAAATTTATGTCGTGGCTTCCAGTCATATTTACCTATAATTTGGCTGAGATAGTGATTTTAATTACTATCACAATTTTACTTTATAGTAATGTTAAAACAACAACTATTTCTCATTTTAAATAATTTGACTGGTATTTTGACAAAATATTAGGGGTGGCCATGATTCTAAAGGTAAGGAAATGTTGGGAATTCTTTCCATTCTCAAAAGTTGGGGGGATTGGACCCCTCCTGTCATATTTAAGTTGAGGAAAACTGCTTATGTTCCAGCAGGTGTTTGCGGCTCGTCACTGTTCATTGTTAATCTCTTTTGTAGACATAATTGGGGGGGGAGGGGGAGTGAGTATTTTAATACTTTTAGTGAGACAAACCAAGTTGGGAAGCGCATCGCTCATGGAATCACAATGCTCACAAAGTGTTTAGTTAAAATCGGGACTGTGGAATCTGTATGATAAGCCTTCAATTAGACTTCTTTATTTTTCTAATTTCTGGACTCTTTTATAAATACATTATGATTTTTAAAATAGGAATAAACAAATTTACTGCTGTTTAATATTGATTTTGGGGGCACACAAAACATCTAGATCCATATAAGTCCCCAGTTTTTTTTTTTTTTTTTACAATTGCAATACTTTCTCTGAAATCATAAATAAAACCCAGTAAAGAAGAATTGGAGTTCTGTCTCACATGTCATCTTGTTGAGAAGCAGGCTAAGATACTGAGGGCAGCGTTGTGCAAAAACTGTCGCAGGTATGGACAGACATCTCCAACAACTTATCCAACAATTTGTCCTTGTGTGGAATGTTAGCTTTATGGTGCAGTCCTGTCATCAGACCTTGCGGCAGGAACACCTGGAGTGACAGAGAAAGGGAAAATACATAGGCATTATCTTTTAATACCAATATATATAATAATGGTATTCAAGATTCATAAAAGAAAAAAAAAGTGTCTCCAATTATTATTATAAAGAGCTTGTTTTTCAAATAGGATTTCAAGCAATTGGCAAAAGGAATTATATAAAAAGTGTGTAGTTGAGTGTGAAACAAAATCACAAAACAGGAAAAAAATTGTATAAACATGATTATTAATTTACTAAAAGGTGTTCTTGATGTTTTTAAAATGACATAATATATAATTATGACAAACAAAACAGATTTTGTCGGGGGCCCACCAACAAATTTTTTTAAATCAATTTTAAATATTTTCACTTTAATTTAAATTGTCCATTTTTAGAGAAGAAAATCAAAAATTCAGATTTAAGAAATCTCTATTTAATACTATATGTTGTTAAAATATGCTATGAAAAAGGAAGTCCCCTTGAAGTGTAAGGAAGTGTTGTACAAAAACATACTTTGTACCCAATGTCACATTTGCAGCAGATACTAGGAAAAGTGGAGGCCAAGAATAAAGGGTTTGTGAGGAGCATGTTATCCGTCACGAAAAGAAACAAGATTAGGAATGAAGTTATCTGGGAAAGAGTAGGGAGTATATGAGATAGTAAAGGAAGCAAGACTGAGATGGTATGGTCATGTAATGTGGATGAAAAAAGGAGGATGCGAAGAAAATGTCGGAAATAAACTATATGGGATAAAGGCCGCAGGGGAGGCCAAGAAAGAGATGAAAGGACAGATAGCAGAATGTGTTCAAGTGAGAGGAAAAAAGAATGGAAAACATCAAGGCTAAGGCAACACAAACGATTTTTCTCGTTTGCGTCAAGCCGTTTTTATCACGCGAATAATGGAAACCAAGGGGTTTAAATGGTGGTATGCAAAACAAGCGTTAAATCCCCGCACGATAGAGGATGTCAGATTCAGCTTCCAAGATCATGACACGTTGGAATGCGCCGGGGTATATTTTCTATGAGACATATCCCACCTTCTCAAACCTGCCACCCATGCCACAAAAACCGAGGGACGATTACTGGTCTAAATTAAGCTCCACCATGGTTTTTAACCTCCACGTTCCTCTAATTGTCACCCAAAAGTGTAACCCAAAGTCACGTTTACGTGTGCTGTGATAAGTGTTATATTTTTATTGTTAATTATAATATTCGATATTCAAAATGAATGACCATGTCATAGATTTTTATTGTTAGTGAAGCAATTATTATAGGCGTTGAAAAGTTCCCGTCAATGGACTACAATCAATGATGTTACAGCCACGAGCGTGTTTGGGATTTGGCTGCAATTTGCTAACAACAACATTGAATCATCAATATCCACTAACAAAGATAAAAATTATGAAATGTGGTTTCCTCCCTTTCCCCCTTTCCCCCATATTTCTTTTCATTTGTTACATTCAATAAACTTGTGAAAAATTAATGTTACCTTCAATGGGTTTAGCTACAACAAAATTTTATCTTTGTTAATTTTTCAGAAAAATTTTTTTGGAAAATTGGCTCTTGATTTTCATATTAGCTCAGAATTTAGTTCAGATCCTCTAAAATTCCCTCCTGCAAGGGTTTAAATTCATGAATTTTCCTTGGGGGAAGGGCAAATGGGACTCCAATATGCTCCCAGTTGGAAAACCCACATGGGCGCCCTTGGTTACAGCCACAACCACACCAAGTAGCTTGTAGTGCAAATTATTTTTCCTGGTATAGCTAAAAGAACGATGTTTTCCCCGATTGAAATGTAGCCAACAGTGAAGATAAGTCAAAGGACAAGCGATTTAAGTCACTTTGTGTAGCCTCTCTTTTGAATTTTTATAACTGCGACTACGCTGCTTTTATCACTCCATCTAACATCCCCCCGTATGACTTTTGTAGCGGGGGTCTGAGCGGGAAAAATTGTTCGTGTGGCCTTAGCCTAAAGAGGAAAGAGTGGTGAAAGGATAGAGGCATCTTACTAAACTCACCCAGCCAAAGGCCGAAACATTTGATGATGATTATGATTAGATTTTTGCACAAAGGAGTAACGATTATAGGTTTTCTTATTATTGTTTTAGATTATGCTTTAATGTGAAAATAGCCTTTTTTTGAAATAAATGTTGCATTATTGGCTTTCAAGAAGTAAATTTTAAGCATACAATTTCAGCTCCCCCCTAAACCAACAGTTCACAAATTTGTTTTAGTTTCAAGTCCAAACTGACAGTACTACACAACTAATATTAAAAGTCTATTCATTTTAGGTTAAAATAAAAAGAAAGGGAATAGAAAGTCAGCTTACACAGAGATTAACAGAGCCAACCATAACCACCAGATCTCTCAAAAAGTTCAAATAATAAATAGAGAGGGTCAAAAGCTTCTCTAGTACTCACTGTATGATAGTATTGGGGGGGTGATTTGACCTCTAGGGGCTGGAACTTTGTTTTTCCCCTATCCAGCATGGTTGATTGGGGATCAACTCCAATGAAGATGGTACAACTTCTCCAGCAGTGTGTTCTGTTCACTGAAAATGATAGCTTGGATTGCTACTTTATTCTAAGAAGAATGGTGACTGAAATTATAAAAGTTTTTAAATCTATTTTCATACACACATATGTTAAGAAGGGGAGGAAAAGGGGCTTTAAATTTTGGTTGCTATTTTTTCAATTCATGAAGCAAAAATATTTTTGACAAATTTATTATTTATTTTTGGCATCTGTCTTACTAACCACCGATTATATAACTTATGTACTAATTACTGTAAGGGTTTCATGGATTAAGGAGGTTATATTTAGCATAAGTGTACCCACATTTGCATGGAGGGAAAAGGGAATTCGATTTTGGAAAAAAAAACTCAGGATGGGCCCACTGAGATTGGCACCTCGACTCCCCGTCATCAGCCGTCTAGCCAACTGCGATAGTATAGTGTTAGACCACGATGCCAAAATGATTATGTGAGTTTCAATTGATTTTCTAAAAAAAAAAAAAAGTACCTAATCTCAACAGTTCTTGGATATTTGTCGTGGTCATCGCAAAATATTTTCCAGGACTTTTTATTTTCATTTAAAGTCCTGGTAAAATTCTGTTATGCTTGTGAAAGATATTAATAATAATTTTATTATATTCATAAAAGGAAATAATACCAAAGAGAATGATGGAGATAAAAGTATGTAGGAAAAATATCACAAATTATACCAAGGGGAAAATGGGAACAGATGGCAGCAAGTGTGCAAGGGGTGAGGGAAAGCATTTGATCAAATAAAGGAGGAAGATTGGTGAAAGGAAAGAGAAAGATGGAGGTGAAAGAATGGAAACAGGTAATGATGATGATGACTATTTGTAGTAAATTAAATGTATCTAATGAAGAAATATTTTATTTATTTTTACCGAAAAATTGAAAAAATACGAGCTGAACTATTTTTTCCCTCCTAGCCAACCTTAAAGTGTGAGAGATACTTTCAGCTGTTTCTTTTAACTAATAGTACCAATGCCAACAAATAACGGTGAAAAATTAATTCAAATCTAAGTGTTTTGTATGTATGAAGTAAAGTGCAATAAGCAAAAACCATTTGTAATAAATAAAAGATAGAATATAGGAAAAAAAATAGAGCACAGATAAAATGAATATTTCGAAAGCTTAGCAGCTTGCTAAGGAATTAATGCGTTTGTGATTTTCTTACCAACTTTAACAATTTTTTTTTTAATAGTCTTACTACCCGTTAGGGTTTTTACACTTCTAACACTGTTGTTTCTCTAGTTAAGTTTGATTACTGTCATTTTTCTCTAAACTCAATATTCCTGGAACAAAACGAAGCTTCGAAAACTTTGACTTGGCTTCAATAACCTAACAATGAGCTTTGACTATGATCCAAAGTATACATTTTAGATTTGAAAGATAAACTTTTTAAGTCAAAATATTTAAGTTAGAATACACATAGAATACAAATTCATGTTCAATCCATACTATTTTATTCTGTTATTAACATCAAAAACTAATGTTCACCCTGACAAAAATCTAAAATAATTAAAATTTCATGTGTTGTGATCACTTGATTTTTAAAAATGATAAACTAAAAATTTTGAGATTAAGACGAGAGAGAGGCAATTTTTTTTTTAGTATCTTGAAAGAAAAAAAGTGTCTCTTCTTAAAAATTCAAGGGAAAATTTTAAAATAAAAAAAAGAAATTAAATGCCCAGCAAAATTTTTCAAACTAAGCTGAGTGAGAATTTATTATTTTTAACAATATTTGATCATAGCATACCGAAAATAGGAAAACCACATTTTTTCTGCATAAAAGCCTTTAAATTGCATCCTTTGGGTAAAAAGTAATTTTTTTTATACCTTTATGAGCGTAGTTATAGGCCCATCAAAAAAGAAAAATAGTTTATAATCTCTACCCCTTAAAGGGTTAATAAATAATCGTAAAAAAAAAAAACTTCAAGTGGGGATAAAAAAAAGAAGGTATCAGAGAAAGAGGGGAGTAATGAGATAGTAGAGAAGCGAGAGTGAGATGGTATGGGCATGTAATGAGGATGAAGGAAGAGAGGATGCAAACAAAATGATGGAAATGAAGTATGTAAGAAAAAGACTGCAAGGGGGGGCCAAAAAAGAGATGGAAGGAGTAGATAAGAGAAAGTATGCAAGTGAGAGGAGAAGAATGGAAGCAAGAAAAGGAGGAAGAATGAAGAACATGAAGGCCTTTTACTAAATTGATCCGGTAAAGGCTGAAATTGTTATGATGATCTTAAGTAATGTGAATATTTTTTGCAAGAAGAAAACCCGACATCCAGTACAGCCACAATGGCCCTAATAACCTCTGCTGCTGCTTCTATAGAGCCATGTCTTTGATTTTCATCTGATGTATGTTATCTGGGCTTACTCCTGCAATCCAGCTAGTGATGAGGGTCAAAAAAGCATCACATTCTTTATGCAGGTCAAGTGGACTTCAGAGGGGTTTTCTGGAGCCAAAACAGGGTCTACACAGAATTAAATCTTATTAAAAAAATCGGCATCCTTAAAAGAGTTATTAAAAAATTAATAGGACATATCGGTGAAGATAGTAAAAAAATTTCATTATTCAATTAAGACCTTCTATACACAATAAAATTTTATTTAAAAAAATTACTCGACATCCTTCTTATAAATTTATTAACTAAAGCCTAAGCTAAATAATAAAAAAAATAATCAGAAATTGAAAAGATAAGAACCGTGTTTATGTGAACATTTCATAGCCCCACATGATATTTACACAAACACATTTTTTTATCACCAGGTTTTTACTATTCATACTAATGGGCTAGCAATTTTGTAAGGGTTAATTTAAAGGAAATACCCCCCGCATTTGTGGAGGGAAAGTGAAACACGATTTCGGAAAAACCACTCTCAGTGAACCCGACGGGATCAAACTCTGATCTCGTCTTCGGCAGTCTAATCCAACACTAGAGTAGCGCGTTAGCCACGCGGTAACTGAAGCGGTTATTTTCTCTTAAAGCTTTGAGTGCTACACAGACGGGTTTAATATAATTCCACAAAAAAAAACAGTATTTAACACTGATTGGACTAGCCTGGGTGGGAACTTTTTGAACTTAAGGAAAAATTTCTGAAATCTGACTACCGAAATTCAGCTAAGAAAAATTATTTCTCAGGGTTTATGAGGGAAAAAATAACAAACCCAAAAAATTTCAATAAAATAACTATTAATTTAATATAAGATTTGTATTTTAAAATTAATTCAAAATTTGTGTCTATTAAAAGTTAAACTAAGCTTATTTTTCTGTTAATAATATAGATAACAGAAACTTCAGTTGCTTTTATTTTTCAGTTACCTAATCAGCCCAAACTGAGCATCATTAAATAAAATAACACACTAAAGTACATAGGATCAATGATAATATTTATCCCTGAATACATTTAAGGAGGAAAAACATATTTTGTTTAGTGCAAAATAGTAATAAAAGTGGCTTTTTAAAAATCAAAATTTTAAAAATAAAAAACACCATTTACATTTATTTGCATAAGACAAGTCTACTACTACTATGTTATGTCATTATTTGGAATAACATCCATTTGATTTTGTATCATAGATAATAAGATTTGGCTAAACAAATATTTTAGAGTAAACCAACGCTCTCTGTGAAAGTGTTAGTAACCAAATCTTAAGAGTAACCAGGCACTTGAATTTTTAACTCAGAACAAATTTAGTTAATCAAAAAATCTAAATTTTGAATGTATTTAAATTTATATAAAAAAATGCTTGATTAAAAATACACACTTATTATTCACATTAAAACGAGTTTTTTTATTGTACTTTACAAAGCAATTGTTAGACAAAATAATATTTAGTTTTTATTTAGAAACTTACAATTTAAAACTAAATTAAATGTAAACATTTTGATATGCTTATTTTTATTACTTTGAAAAATTGTACAAGATTGCAAAATTTAAATTATTGTTCAGACCTTAAAAAATTTCAACCGATTATAATTTTTTTTGTCTTTTCCCGACCAATTCAAAAATATTTTTGGGCGTGTGGTATGGGGGGGGAGAAGAAATAGGAAGCACAAGAGCAACTATTCTATAGCAAGAGACCCTACTATAGAGATAAGAAGTCCCCTTTAAGTGCAAGGAATTATTGTAACAGGGCGTACTTTGTACCCCTTTTCACATATGCAGCAAAAAAAATGGATAATTAATGTTAAGAAAACTAGGAAAGGAGAACTATTGGGGATTAGTGATGGATTAAACAATGATTTTAAGATATAAATGACTACAGTGACTGTGATTTTAAAAAAAATCGGTGATTTATAAACCCGTGATTTTTCACGGTGACTGGCATCTACATATCTTGATCAACCACGGTCAAAGCAAGCTAGAATTTAGCTGCTGTCCGAGAAGGTGAGTACAATCGAGTAGAGAGTATTTCTGAGTAATGGGTATTTACCGAATAGTCCCATGACAATCATTGGAACTTGGAAGGAAAACTAATTTTCTCGAGATTTTGGCGGCTTGCAATGGAATTCAATACTTAAGGCCCAACATAAGCTCTTCCTGCGGGACTGATAATGATAATTAACATACATCTACCTAATCTTCAGGTTTCATCTGGGTTTCATGTTGCCTGACTAATGTACAGTCAATACAAAAGTATGTGTTTTAAAAAAGCTCCATACAAATTGGAAAAAAAAGGGAAAGCAAAAAAATGTATTTAATATTTCATAGTGGAAATGTTATGTAAGTTGGACAAAATTATGTGTCAACAAACATTATGTTAAAACTTGAGTACAAAAGTTTAAAACTTTTTTGACGTACTATGAGAAACATCAATTTTTAAAACACAATAGTAAGCATAGTCTGTTTAATTGAGATAATATCACGTTCCCACTTATTAATCATTTGGTTGGTTAACAAAGTGTTTTAAATTAATTTCAATTTTCCCATTAATAATCTAATAGAGCTTTAAAAACACTTTCGACCGATAAATTTATTCAATATTGTCGTACATTTTGAATTATACTTGATTGAAGTTGTTTACCTGTGTTGCCATGACAAAGCAATGAAAATAAAAACACTAAAAAGATTACTAAATAATTGAATGATTCTCTTTACTATTTTTACCTGGTCCCTTTCTAAAATAATAATTTTAGTTAAACTAAAAATGTAATATCAAGAATATATAATTTTTATTAAATGTTTTCAAACTTTAAAATAAATTTTAAACTCGTATTTAAATTTAAAACGTTTAGCTACAAAACTAGCTCTAGTTTAATAACTATTGGTAAATTGTTAAAATCAATATTTATCTTATTTATTGCAATACTAAATTTTCAAAACTTAACAAATTCCTGTTAAAAAAAGAATTTACTATTTCATATTGTTTGCTAGAAATAATTTTTTTTAATTTTAAAGTAACAGCATCAAATTTTTAAGCATTAAAAATTGAATTGAAGTAAATTTCTCAATAAATAATGTTTAACGAGAGCCTGTACAATGTGCATGTGCATTTGTGCATAGATGAATGAAAATGGAACAGAAGATGTGATGATGCACGATACATTAAGGAATAATAAACGAAAAAATGAAACATTTAAAATTTATAATTGTTTTTGATTCTTTTTATTTTCTTATCCAGTAAATTAAGTTAATGAAGCATATTTTGGGAAAATATTAGCTTATAAGTGTAAGTTTTGTTAAAATTTTTTATCAATCATTGTAGAAATACTCTACAATAATGTAAAGTGATAGTGATATTTTACATCACTGTCCGTGTTTCTACACTATCTTGTTATACATTTACAAGCCATCATGCAATTATTCATTTTATGAACTTTTTTTTGATTATTGTTAGTTAATTTTAATGTCCTTAAACACATGATTGTGAAACCATTATATATTTTTTTAGATCTTTATTTGAGTGTTGTTCTTATTTTTAAATTGTGTTTTATAAGTGTTATTTCTAATTTTAAAACTGATTTTTCCATTGTTTTAACTTTTTTCCCCCCAAAAGTATTTTCTCTTTATAAATTGAATGTCATTCATATTTTAAAAAACATGTGTTTTAAATAATACAACATTTTAAAATTAGAATATACTCAAACTCAACAGCTTCTAGAAATACTCGACTAGGGTTCGATTTGAATGAAAAATCCCAAGCTCGCAGACCTCTATTTAACACCCTTTTAATTTCTTCCTTTCGGTCACTTTAATAGGCAGACTGATTGGTTTATAAATGATTTACTTTGGAAAAACTACTTGCTGCCCCCCTCGTCCCTTTCACCCTCCTGACATTTCCACACATTAAAAACTTTATAAAACATCACCCCCCCCCCCCCCTCCTCTCTAAGGTTTATAAATAACAAATATGGTGGCCTTATATAAAATAAATTAACAGTGATGACCGGGAGTGCCTCCTGAATAAAAATCACGCTTTATTTCCTGTCCAAAACTTGACTTGATGGGGAAATTTGCCAATCCGCCTAATTTTCAGGAACAAATATATTCAAGACATTTAAAACTGTTGGGATCCTGATCACCCATAATTTATACTCCTATTTGTGCTTCATTTTCTATAATAAGTCATTGTATACAGTTTTGTTTTATTTTATTTTTCTGTAATATTTGTTGAACTGTTAAAATTATTTCCCTATAATACCTAAGGCAATGCAGAGAGACAGAGCAACAGGTAGCACTTTGCGCTTAGTGATCTGTTCCAGCACCTGGGGCAGGACGTAGGACATAAAGGGCTCCCTGGTGGACAGATGACAGAAGCACTCTAATCTGCGCTGGACCTCATCCACGCAAGGGTACTGCTCATCTTTGCGTTGATCCTCTTTATCTACAATATCTGAAACACGAAAAAAGAAAAACTATAGGGTGTACAAAGCTCTAAGACTTCGACTTGGCTTCAAAACAAATATAGCTTCAACAATGAAGCTTTGTCAATAAATATATTGACAGCTAAATCTCTCAATTCATGGTTAGTTATTGACAGTTGAAGGAGCTGTTATATATATTAATAATTAGGACATCATCGAGTACTCAAATTTTAAGCTTTGAGTGGAGAGTTGTCACTAAAGCTCGGATCAAATTCAAATGCATGGTGTTTACTCAACTTGACCAATGAAATTCCTGACTTTTTCCCTGATCATTTCCTAAAATAACCGACTCAAACATGTTACACCCATCAACGCCTCCCTTCCCCTGTTTTATAAATAATGAGTTCTAAATTCAAATAAACATGTTTTTTAAATCTGTATAAATATTATTTACTAGGAATTATAAAATATATTACACAGCTAAAAAAAAAGGAAAAAAAAAGTTTGAATCGCATTATAATTTACGATTTAATCATTATTATATTTCATATTTTGAATAAAAACAACATTTTCACAGATTTTTATTGTAATTTACCAAATTCTCGATTTATTTCTGATCAATTCAAATTCCCGGCTAATTCCCATTTTCCCTGATTTTCCCAGATGGTAGAACCCTGAAATGTTTAGTTGGCTTGTAATTTTTGAGCTTCCTTTTGGGTAAGTACAAATCAATTTTTTAAAATTAATGGTAAGTATATGCTATTTAATTTAAATTATATCAGCAGTTTCATCCATAAATCATTCAGTAACTTAATAAATTGCTTAAATTAACATCAAATTTCACATTAATAACATATTAGAGTTCTAAAACTACTTTCGACAAGTAAATTAATTCGATATTTTCATTCTAATTGAAATATCCTCAACTGAAGTTGCATTGCCATAACAAGGCAATGGAAACAAACATAGCTAAGTAGATAACTAAATAATTGAATAAATAATCATATTATATTTGAAGAAGGTATAGGAAAGGTGGATAGAAACATATAAAAGGGATGAACACAATATGGGTTTTACAATGAAATGAGGAAACAGTTCCCAATTTACATTACTGCCATTGGACAAAGAGGTAATGGTTGCCTCTTAAAAAAAATCTATCGTCACCGCCAAATCCCCCGACCTAGGTTTCATTCTATCAGAACTCATCAGGGAGGAGTGTGAAACGCGTATACAACTTCCTAGAAGAGGAAACCAAAAAAACACAAAAGGAGAAAACGGGATTCATTTAACCATCTTTATTTTTCATTTTAAACAAAAATCCTTTTATGACTTTTATTGAAAGAAATAAAAGGGAAAATTTTCAAAAGTTTTCGCCAATTTTTGCAGTGGTCCACACCAATCATGTTCCATTAATGGGAGACCAAAAGGGCAACATTTTTGTCCTATCCCCGAACCTCGGCGTTTTTCCCCCGTTCCAACAAACAAAACTTGGGCAAAAAACTTGTGTATTAAATTTTCTCCATGCCCCACTAGGCTTAGAGGTATATTTTATTACCCTTTTCTTTGAAAAAGATTTTAATAAAATGTTGAGGCTGTATTATAAAATCAAAGTTTTGTTTAATTCAACTAATACAAGTGCTGATATTCCATTAAAAGATGAAAACTGCAAATCAATAAATTGGATAAATACTAAACACAAATTCTAAAAAAATACCCATGAAAGGACTATAATCTCTCAAAAAATTTAATTTTTTAGGACAAAGCACCGAATCAGTGTTTAATACAATGACTTCAATACAGGGGGGTTCAAACAAAAAATCTGATCATTCTTTTTTATACCAACACCCTCCAGGAAAAAACCGAAAACTTCATGACCTAAAAATAACATAAATAAGACCCCCAGTCACATTTTCCCCAAATTTGCGGTGGGGTCCAAAAACCAATTTTAAAACCCGATCATAACCTTCCCGGTTTTAACTGGGCAACCAACCATCCACTATAATCTTAAACCCAACACCCATCAAAACCCTCATATTTAAAATTTCATTATGAATGACCCGAAATTTGGGGTGGAATCGATTTTTCAACCTTAAAATTTGGTCAAAAAAAACTTGCAAGGCCTTGAACAAAGACACCTTCATTCTGAAAAATGCAATATAACTTTTCATTTTCATTATCAAACAAATAAAACTTTAGGGAACAATTCAAACTCGAAACCAAACGGTTTAAAAAATAATATTTGTGGTCCAAAATTCACACAAAAATAAAACCTTTCGCAACTTTTTCAACACACTCACTTTTTTTTACAAAACGAGCAAACCCTTTTTAGTTCAACCCTGAACCGGGTAAAATTCTTGATCAATTGATTCTTAGGTATTTATTGGGTTGTTTTTGTCGAATTTTGGGGGAGAAAGAGAAAATTTTTTTGGAAAAAAAACAAAGAAATAAAATCCCTTTAAAAAAAGGGGAAGCAAATCAAAAAAACAGTGCCCCGCAAAAAAAAAATTTATTCAAATAATGTAAAAATTTTACGTTAAAAAAATTTTTTTGCACAAAAATGGATACTAAACCAAATAAGTCTATGAAAAAAACGGTTAACAGTAGTATGTGACACTGTAATTTTAACTAATTTACCTAATAGAAAAAACTCTGCGTAATCAGCCAACATCAAACAAATTTGGGGCCCCAGATTACGCGGGCCCTGCCCCCCATCACGGGGGAACCCCCCGGGGCCCTTAGGGTTTCCATCCGGAAAAACAAAACAACCCCCACAAAATATAATTTCTAAAAAATTATAATTATGTTAGAAATAAAAAAATAGCTTTTTAAATGTTTTATTGGTTAAGTTTGAATTAACAATTTGGATACTTTGTAATAAAAAACAATGTGGGTTTTTTGAAAAGAAAAATGTCCATCAAAATGTTTTCACCCTGTCGGGGGAGTTTAGAAAAATCTCCTACTTTCCTTCCTTTCCCTTTAATTTTTCTT
>JBCFYV010002255.1:31189463-31261583 GCA_039000515.1 Timema cristinae
GTAACATTAAGCCCTGCGTAATTTTTTCCCAACTTTTTGATTGTCCTGTTTCTCTGAAGGTGGCACCGATTCTGCACTTGGGAGGTTTGGGGGTTGTTTGTTTTCCTACTAACTTTAATATATCACTCTGCAATGATCCCCCTCCATCTTCAATGGTTTTAAAGTTTTTGTCTACTAACTGCACTGATTTGCAATATTCTACAACTTTGTGTATTGTATGTCCTCCATAAGAAGGTGTTGTTTTATTGCATGTGAGTTCACACCCTATATTATTTGTGCACGCAGCAGCTTATCCTCCTGGTCACCAAATTCACAAGGCGTAGCAAGAGCTTGAGTTCTGCGTAGAAGTTTTCAAACGATTTACCTGTCAACAAAAATTGAACACAAGATGGTTTTAAGAACAAAGAATATACCATTCACCGTTTCTTCTTCAGTTTGATGGTAGTTAAGGTTTTATAGAATTGTACAGCATCTCGTCCTAATATTTTTTTAGCCTGGCTATTTGCACCCCAGAGATTTTGTTCCAGTCTCTGTCGCCTCAAAATATCTAAAAATTCTTCCTGGAATTCAATCGAATTTTTTTGCCAAATCTCTGGCAAGATTAAGCGACTTTGTTTATTAAACTCCATATTGATAACTGCTTCTTTACGGGATGAGATATTTTGTATCCACAAATTTGAATCACAGATAATTCACTGCAGATACTGCCATGTTTTATTATCACATATAAATTAAATTCAGACATGTTGTACATATCTATGTCAGAGGAAAAGGAAGGGTTCAGCAATCAGATAGATCTGTGCTAGGACAGCACAATCAATCTTCTTCCAATTTTTTGCCCGGAGCTTCTAGCGTAGTTTGAACTATTTGCAAACCTTTCCGATCCTTAATTTTCATTGCATTATTAATCCTTTCATTCCCTTGACACTAATGATTTATAAGATTGAACTCATTTTAGCTTCTAATTCTTGCTTTTCCAACACGTTCTCTTTTTGCATTGCCTCTTTATCTCCCTACAATTTCTTTTCCAAAACTTTCCTATATGCTTGATACTCTTCATTTGTTTATTTTTATTTTGTCTTTATCTCTTGCTCTTGTTTCTTTCATTCAACCTCAATTCTCTAATCTTCTTCATGCCCAGCCAAGTACAACTTCTTCTTGATACATTTTTTGGTAAAGATACTGGTTGCACTGATAGTTGTAAAAATTTAAGACCATCTTTAGTAACTGCTGCCTCTAAAAGGATGCTTGGGAGGGACAGGTCCTGTTGTCATTAGATATTTGACGTTTGTGAAACCCCTCGCCCAACATCAGCATTTCCATGGTTAACACAAGATATTTTAAACAAGCCTTTTAATTTAGCCTGTTATAAAACCAAACAGTTTCTTTTTTTTGGAAGGTCCAAAAGAGGAAAAGTGGGACTTTTCATATTTTCTTACTGAAAAGTAGGAAAAAAATTTACCCGAATCACAAAATGACATCTCCTTCTTCTAAGAAAGGGGTAGTAAATTAAAACTTTGTTAATGAAGAAAACACAAACTGACGTTAATAGACTTATTGTAACTTCATTGAGACAATTTTTCTCGAAAAATCCAAAAAATTATTATTTTCCGCCAAGTTTCAGGAACCTCATTTTCTCGAATTATTTCCCTACATTAGGAATCCCACAAAGTCTACCTATATGTATTATATATTAATGTCAATGTTGGTTTAAAATATATTTGGGAATTCTGATCAATCACCTAGTGACTGTACGAGTTTTTAATAACTAAAAAAATATTTGATAATTTATTGAAACACTAAACTTTTTAAAGGGATAGAAAAATCCTTTCCCTCAAATAGGCTCATCCTAGCCGGTAAAGGGGTATAAACCGGGTTTTTACTCATTACTCTCTGTGCAATCTACAACTATTTCGGGGAAGAAAAATTAACTAATTTATAGTTATTAAATTAAGAAATAAAAATCTCTACCACAAATAAATGAAGCAATACCGATAAAAAATTACATTTCAATCCTTGTTTGGTGTATTAAGGGTAATTTCATCTAAATCATCTTCAAGACACCTAGGTTTTTTGTTTTTGTTTTTTCCTTAGTCCTCCTTAAATAATGAAAAGATTTCTTTGTTTATGTTAAAAGATTTGACCAAGTTCAACATTGAAAAATGTGTCAATACAATATTTAACCCAAAAATTTACCCTAAGGTATCAAAAAAAAGAAATTTTTAGTAAAAAGCAAGATACTATAAGAAAATGAAATTAAAAGGTTTGTATATAAAATTTTTTTAAAATGGGGGCTAAGCAAAAATAAAAATAATAATTTTCACCTATTTGACCCACATTGATTTCATACTTGCTCATTTTGAGTATTTCGTGGTTTTTAAAATTTTTAACTAGGAGCAATGTAAAAGTGATGTTTATTTTACTTATATAACCCCAAAAAATAACGAATTTCACAATTTATTCTAAAAATCTTTTTTTAAAATTTTTCTGTTTTTTTTTTTTTACGCCAATAATGTGTTTTGCTTATTTAATTGACTTTTTTTTTAAATTGTTAACCACATTTCAATGGCCAAATTTTTTCACTGCCCTATTTGTTGGGTTCTTTTTTTTCCAAAAAATAACTACACTCTTTCCAAACCCCAAACCAAAACTACAAATTTCACAAACAACATCCAACAATAGGAGCAAGTAAACAATGATCATCAAACACCAGAAACACCCAGAGTAAGAATAAATACCTTAAAATGCTTGAAACAGTTAGCCCATAAATACGCAAACTCAAAAAATTCTATTAAACATTGTTCACTACAATTTTTTTTGTTACTTTTTGATCATAAATTTTTGATCACTTCACATAAAGAAATACTTTTAGTTTGGAATTTTTCTCGTCGTGGCTCTATGGCAGTTAAAAAGCTCCCCTATAAAACAATCTACACTTGTCTAGGCACATGTCTCAAATTTGTTTTTTTCTCCCCTTAATTCTCAAATAGCAATAATTTTTAAATATTTCAGGAATCCCAAAAATCCCTCCCTAATTTTCATGTCCTAACAAACACCAAAAAACCACCAAATCAAACTTTTATTTTCTGTTGGTATCTACCGAAACATAAAATAAAACAGAGAATTAAAAATTAATCACAGAGGATGAAATAATAAGTCACTAACTTAAAATTGCAGTTTTTTCCTGCAAGGTACTTTCTTCCTGCAGTAACATCTTAAAGACAGGCTGCCCTTTTTTCCCCACCCTTTGTGGTCAAGGTTCTTACAAGCAGTTTTAAGGGAAAAGGGCTAATAAGGGGTGACCACTTAGAGTAATCCTTGACCATCTTGCCAACAGGTTGATGCGAATAACTTGTTTTGCACAAAGTACTGAGGAAACTCAGAACTGTCATGATTCGGAGAAGATCTTCATAGTAAGGAAACGCCTGTTCAAACCCCAAAAATCGTGTTCATTAAAAAAAAGGTGTTGATAGGTTTTTCCAATAAAAAACCCCTTAAATATTTTAAAAAAAAAAATCTCTAGTGACATGGGAAGGAAAGAAAAGGGTGGGTACAAACAAAAGGTACAAAACTATGGCTTTTACAAAGAAAAGTAGAACATATTCACAATTTTCATTACCCACACGTAGAAAGAGCTAACAAAAAACATTTTGGGGGTGTGTGAAGCTTATAAAAAAAAAAAAAAATCAAACAAAAATTTTTTTAACTTTGACTTTAAAACATCAAAAAAAAATTTTTCTTTTCCCCCTTCCCTCCCCCCGACCCATTGAAGCGTTGTTTTCCATATGAGTCAAGTTTTCCCCACAAAATTCACAATATTTAAAAACTAAAAAATTTTAAACCACTAAATAATTATTAATAAACTTTACTTTCAACTAGTTGAAAATTATTTCCATTGTTTAAAAAAAAGCAAAGGATTGAAAATTTATTTCCATGGGCTAAAAATGAAGAAGGCACTATCAATTAATGTAAATTCTCGTTTAGTTAAGATTTTGTTTGAGTACGATTTAATGATGCAAAGAAAAATTAATAAAAAATTTTGTCGTCAGGCTTAATTTATGTCGTGCTTCCAGTCATATTTACCTATTTTTTGGGCTGAGTTAGTGTTTTTTAATTACTATCACAATATTTTACTTTTAGAAATTTCAACAACAACAATTTCTCTTTTTAAAAAATTTTGATGGTATTTGACAAAATATTGGGGGTGGCCATGATTCTGAAGGCAAGGAAAGTCGGGAATTCATCCATTCTAAAAGTTGGCGGTTGGACCCCCCTGTCATTTTAAGTTGGGAAAAAACAGCTTTTTGTTCCAGCGGGTGCTGCTGCTCGTCACTGTTCATTGTTAATCTTTTTTGTAGACAAAATTTAGGGGAGGGGAGTGAGTATTTTAATACTTTTGGAGAAACCAAGTTGGAAGCGCTCGCTCAGGAATCACAATGCTCAAAGTGTTTATTAAAATCGGGGACTGTGGAATCTGTATGATAAGCCTTCAATTTGACTTTTTAAAATTTTTCTAATTTTAAACTCTTTTAAAAATACATTATATTTTTAAAATGGGAAAAAAAATTTTACTGCTTTTTAATTTGAGTTTGGGCAACAAAAACTAATCCATCATAAGTCCCCATTTTTTTTTTTTTTTTTACAATTGCAATACTTTCTCTGTATCAAAAATAAAACCCATAAAGAAAATTGGATTCTGTCTCACTTTTCACTTGTTGAGAGAGCGGGGCTAAGATACTGACGGCAGCGTTGTCAAAAACGGTCGCAGGTAGGACAGACATCTCCAAAAATTTATCCAACAATTTTCCTTGGGGAATGTTAGTTTTAGGTGCAGTCCCTGTCACACCCTTGCACAGGAACACCTGGAGTGACAGAGAAAGACAATACATAGGCATTATCTTTTTAATCCAATATATTAAAAGTATTAAAAGATTCTAAAAGAAAAAAAAAGTGTCTCCAATATTATTATAAAGAGCTTGTTTTTCAAATGGGATTTCAAGAAATTTGGCAAAAGGAAAATTATATATACGTGTGTGTTGATTTGTGAAACAAAATCACAAAACGGGAAAAAATTTATCAAAAATTTTTAATTTTCTAAAATGTGTTCTTGATGTTGTTAATGACATAATATATATTATACAAAAAAAACAATTTTTGTGGGAGGCACCAAACAAATTTTTTAAATCAATTTTAAATTTTTTCATTTTAATTTAAAATTTGTCCTTTTTTAGAGAAAGAAAATCAAAATTCAGATTTAAGAAATCTCTTTTTAATACATATATTTGTTAAAATATCTATGAAAAGGAAGTCCCCTTGAATGTAAGGAATGTTGTAAAAGACATACTTTGTACCCAATGTCACATTTGCAGCAGATACTAGGAAAAATGGGGGCCATAGGGAAGAAGTTTTTGAGGAGCATGTTATCCTCACAAAAGAAACAAGATTTGGGAAAGAAGTATCTGGGAAAGAGTAGGGGGTATATGGATAGTAAAGGAAGCAAGATGAGTGGTATGGGCATGTAATTGGTGAAAAAAGAGAGGATGTCGAAGAAAATGTCGGAAATGAAAATTGGGATAAAGGCCGAGGGGGGGCCAAGAAAGAGATGAAAGGGGCAGATAGCAGAATGTGTTTAAGTGAGAGGAAAAGAATGGAAAACACAAGGCTAAGGGAACACAAAAGATTTTTCTCGCTGCGTTCAAGCCGTTTTTATCACGCGAATAATGGAAAACCCAAAGGGTTTTAAAAAGGGGGTATGCAAACAAGCGATAAAAACCGCACAAGAGGGATTCAGATTCACTTCAAGATCATGACACGTTGGAAAGCGCCGGGGGATATTTTCATAAAATATCCCACCTCTCTACCTGCCCCCCATGCCACAAAAAAACCAGGGACGATTACTGGCTAAATTAAGCTCCCCATGGTTGTACCTCCACGTTCCTCAATTGTCATCCCAAGTGTAACCCAAATCCGTTTACTGTGCTGTGATAAGTGTTTTTAAATTTTTTTTGTTAATTATAATATTTGATATTCAAAATGAAAGACCATTCATAGATTTTTATTGTTTGAAGCAATTATTATAGGCTTTTTAAACTTCCCGTCAATGGACACAATCAATGATGTTACAGCCCCGACGTGTTTTGGGATTTGGCTCAATTTGCTAACAAAAACTTGAATCATCAATATCCACTTAAAAAAGATAAAAATTATGAAAAGTAGGGTTTTCCCCCCATTCCCCTTTTCCCCCATTTTCTTTTCATTTTGTTACATTCAATAAACTTGTGAAAAAAAAAGTTTTCCTTCAATGGGTTTTCTACAAAAAAATTTTTTTCTTTTGTTAATTTTTTAGAAAAATATTTTTTGGAAAATTGGCTCTTTATTTTCAAATTAGCTCAGAATTTAGTTCAATCCTCTAAAATTCCCCCTGCAAGGGTTTAAATTTTATGAAAATTTTTTCTTGAGAAGGGCAAATGGGGCCCAATATCCCCCCCAGTTTGGGAAAAACCCCCATGGGGGCCCTTGGTTACAGCCACACACACACCAAGTAGCTTTTAGTGGCAAATTATTTTCCCCGGATACTAAAAGGGGAAAGAGTTTTCCCCGATTGAAAGTAGCCAAAGTGAAGATAATCAAAACGACAACGATTTTAAATACTTTGTGAGCCTCTCTCTTATGAATTTTATAACTGCGACTACCTGCTTTTATCACTCCATCTAGCATCCCCCCTTTTGACTTTTTTGCTGGGGGCTGAGCGGGGAAAAAATTTTTCGTGTGGCCTTAGCCTAAAGAGGAAGAGTGGTGAAAGGGTAGAAAGGGTCTTTCTAAAATCACCCAGCCAAAGGGCCCAAACATTTGATGATGATTTTGATTAGATTTTTGCACAAAGGGGTAAAAAATTATAGGTTTCTTATTTGTGTTTTAGATGTATCTTTTTAAAGTGAAAATAGCCTTATTTGAAATAAATGTTGCTTATTGGCTTTCAAGAATATTTTTAAACATACAATGCAGCTCCCCCAAAAACCAACAGTTCACAAATTTGTTTTAGTTTCAAGTCCCTCTGAATACTACACAACAATATATAAAAGTCTATTATTTTGGGTTAAAATATAAGAAGGTAATAGAAAGTCACTTACACAGAGATTAACAACCAACCATAAGCCACCAGATTCTAAAAAAGTTCAAATTAATAAATAGAGAGGCAAAAAGCTTCTCTAGTACTCACGAAATGAATTTTGGGGGGCGGGATTTGACCTCTAGGGGCGGGAACTTTTTTTTTCCTCTTCCAGCATTTTTGATTGGGGTCAACTCCAATAAGAGGGGCAAACTTCTCCAGCATGTGTTCTGCACTGAAAATGATAGTTTGGTTTGCTATTTTTATTCTAAGAAGAATGGTGTCGACAATTATAAAAGTTTTTAAATCTATTTTCTACACACATATTTAAAAGGGGTGGAAAGGAGCAAATTTAGGTTGCTATTTTTTTCAATTCATGAAGCAAAAATTTTTTTGACAAATTTATTTTTTTTTTTGGGCATCGTTCTTACTAACCATCCGGATTATAACTTATGTCTAATTACTGTAAGGGTTTCAGGGTTTAAAGGGAGGTTATATTTAGCTAAGGTACCCACATTTTGCATGGGGGAAAAAGGGAAAATTTTCGATTTTGAAAAAAAAACTCGGGATGGCCGACGAGATTGGCCCCTCGATCTCCCCGTCATCAGCCGTCTAGCCTACTGCGATAGTATGTGTTAGACCACGATCCCAAAAAATTTTATTGATTTCAATTGATTTCTAAAAAAAAAAAAAGTCCCTAATCTCAACAGTTCTTGGATATTTGTCGGGGTCATCGAAAAATATGTCCAGGACTTTTTATTTTCTTTTAAAAGCCCGGGTAAAATTCTTTTATGCTTGTGAAAGATATTTAAAAAAAAATTTTATTATTATTCAAAAAAGGGAAAATAATCCCAAAAGGGAAAATGATGGAATAAAGTAGTAGAAAAATATCACAAGTTAACCCAAAGGGAAGAGGGGAACAGAGGGGAGCAATGTGCAAGTGTGAGGAAAGCATTTGATCAAATAAAGGAGGAAGAATGGGGAAAGGAAAGAAAAATAGGTGAAAGAATGGAAACAGGGAATGTGAGTGATGACTTTTTTAGTAAAATTAAATGTATCTAATGAAAAATATTCTATTTATTTTTACCAGAATAATTGAAAAATACTGGCTGAACTAATTTTCCCTCCTAGCCAACCCTTAAAGTGTGAGAAACTTTCAGCTGTTTCTTTTTAAATAATAGTACCAAAGCCAACAAACAACTGAAAAAATTAAATTTAAATCTAAGTGTTTTGTATGTAGAAGTAAAGTGCAATAAGCAAAAACCATTTTTAATAAAAAAAGATAGAATAGTAGGAAAATAATAGAGCACAGTAAAATGAAATATTTCGATGCTTAGCAGCTTGCTAAGGAATTAATGCTTTGTGATTTTCTTACCAACTTTAACAATTTTTTTTTTAAAAGTCTTACTACCCGTTAGGGTTAACACTTTTAACACTGTTGTTTCTCTAGTTAAGTTTGATTACTGTCATCTTTCTAAACTCAATATTCCTGGAACAAAACGAAGCTTCGAAAAAATTTTACTTGGCTCAAATAACCAACAATGAGCTTTGACATATTTCCAAATAACATTTTAGATTCGAAAGATAAACTTTTTAATCAAAATATTTTAAAATTAGAATACACATAGAATACAAATTATGTTCAATCCCTACTATTTTTTTCTGTTATTAACATCAAAAACTAATGTTCACATGACAAAATCTAAAAAATTAAATTAATGTGTTGTGATCACTTGAAAATTTTAAAGATGAAAACTAAAAATTTTGAGATTTAAAACGAGAGGAGGCAATTTTTTTTAGTACTTGAAAGAATAAATGTCTCTCTTAAAAATTCAAGAAATTTGAAAATAAAAAAAAAAAATTTAAATGCCTAGAAAATTTTCAAACTAAGCTGAGTGAAAATTTATTATTTTTAACAATATTTATCATACTCCCGAAAATAGGACACACATTTTTTCTGCATAAAAGCCTTTAAATTGCATCCTTGGATAATAAGAAATTTTTTTTATACCTTTATGAGCGAGTTTTTGCCCTTCTATAAAGAAAAATTTTATAATCTCTACCCCCTTAAAGTTAATAAAAAATCGTAAAAATAAAATTTCAAGTGGGGAAAAAAAAAATAAAGGGTATCAGAGAAAGAGGGGGAGACATGAATAGTAGGGGAAGCGAAGTGAGTTTGGAAGGGGCATGTAATGAGGATAAAGGAAGAGGGGAAAGCAAACAAAATGAGGAAATGAAGTATGTAAGAAAAAGACGCAAGGGGGGCCCAAAAAAGAGAGGGAAAGGGAGTAGATAAAGAAAGTATGCAAGTGGAGGAGAAAATGAAGCAAGAAAAGGAGGAAGAATAGAAGAACATAAAGGGCCTTTTATAAATTGATCCGGTAAAAGGGCTGAAAATTTTTGATGATGATCTTAAGTAATGTGAATTTTCTTTGCAAAAAACATCCCTGAATCCAGTACACCAAAAGGGGCCCTAATAACGCGCTGCTGCTTCTATGAGAGCCATTTTTTGAATGTCATCTGTGTATTTACTGGCTTACTCCTGCAATCCAGCAGTGAGGGGGGGTCAAAACACATCACATTCTTTATGCAGGTACAAGTGGACTTCAGAGGGGGTGTCTACCAAAAACCAGGTCCTACACAAAATTAAACTTATTAAAAAAATCGGCATCCTTAACAAGAGTTATAAAAGATTAATAGGACATATCGTGAAGAAAAAAAATTTCTTTTTCAATTAAGCCCTTTCTATACACAAAAAATTTTATTTAAAAAAATTACTCACATCCTTCTTATAAATATTTTTAACTAAAGCCTAACTAAATAAAAAAAAAATAATCAGAAATTGAAAAAATAAAAACCGTTTTTATGTGAACATTTCATAGCACACATGATATTTACACAAAAAATTTTTTTACACCAGGTCTTACTATTCATACTAATGGGCAGAAAATTAGTAAGGCTTAATTTAAAGGAAATCCCCCCATTTGGGGGGGAAAGAAACACATTTCGGAAAAACCACCTCAGTGAACCCGACGGGATCAACCTGATCTCGTTTTCGGCATCAAATCCAACACTAGAGTAGCGCGTTAGACCACGCGGAAACTGAACGGGTTATTTTTTTTAAAAGCTTTGATGCTACCAGAGGTTTAAATAATTCCACAAAAAAAAAA
The DNA here is from genome assembly GCA_039000515.1 of Timema cristinae. Classification (NCBI taxonomy): domain Eukaryota; kingdom Metazoa; phylum Arthropoda; class Insecta; order Phasmatodea; family Timematidae; genus Timema; species Timema cristinae. The sequence continues at coordinate 31,199,742 of JBCFYV010002255.1, forward strand.
CAGTAATTTAACACTTGATTGGACTAGGCCTGGGGGAAACTTGTTGAATTTAAGGGAAAAAAAATTCTGAAATCGACTACCGAAATTCAGCTAAAAAAAAATTATTTCTCAGGATTTATGGGGGGAAAAAAAATAACCCAAACAATTTCAATAAAATAACTTTTAATAAATATAAGTTTTTGTATTTAATATTAATTCAAAATTAGTGATCTATTAAAATTTAAACTAAGCTTATTTTCTGTTAATAATATAGATAACAAAACTTCATTGCTTTTATTTTACAGTTACCAATCACCCAAACTGAGCATCTTTAAAATAATAAACTACACAAAGTACATAGGAAATGATAATATTTACCCGAATCTTTTAAAAGGGGGAAAAACATATTTTGTTTAGTGCAAAAAAAGTAAAAAAGGGGCTTTTTTTTTAAAAAAATTAAACAAAAAATACACCATCATTTTTATTTGCATAAAGACAAGTCACTACTACTTTAAAATGGTCATTTTTTTGGAATAACACCATTTAATTTTTTATCTTTGATAATAAGTTTGGGGTAAAAATATTTTAGAGTAAACCAACGCTCTCTTGAAAGTGTTTTAAACCAAAAATTTTTTAAAAAACCAAACACTTGAATTTTTTAACTCAGAAAAAAATTTTTGTTAATAAAAAAAATAAAATTTAGAATGTTTTTAAATTTATAAAAAAAAAGCTTGTTTTAAAAAAACACACTTATAAAGTCACTTTTAAAAGAGTTTTTTTTATTGTACTTTTAAAAAAAAATTTTTTAGCCCAAAAAAATATTTATTTTTTTTTTTAAAAAAATTACAATTTAAAACTAAATTAATGTAAACATTTTGAGTAAAGCATATTTTTTTATTTTTAAAAAAAAAAAAATTTTACAAAAATTTAAAATTTTTTAAATTTTTTGTTCAGAAAACCAAAAATGCAACCGTTTTTAAAAATTTTTTTGCCCCTTTCCCCCGGCCATTTAAAAAAAATTTTGGACGTGGGGGTATGGGGGGGGGGGGGAAAAAAAATAAGGGGAAACACAAGAGCCTTTCTATAGCAAGAGACCTACTATAGAGATAAAAAATCCTCTTTAAAATCCCCGGAATTTTGTACAGGGCGTACTTTTACCCATTGTCACATATCAAAAAAAACATGGATAATTAATTTTAAAAAAAAGACTAGAAAGGAGAAGCTAGGGGGTTAGTGATGGTTTAAAAAAATGTTTTTTTAAAAAATCAGGGGACTACAGTGATTTTTGATTTTAAAAAATCTAATTTAAAACCCCGGTTTTTTTTACGGTGACTGGCATCTACAGTATCTAACAACCACGGCCCCCAAAACAAGCTAGAATTTAGCGGGGTGTCCGAAAGGGGGGAGTACAACCCCATTTTGAAGTATTTCTGAGTAAGGGGTTTTTTCTCAAAAAAGCCCCCTGACAATCATTGGGGAATTTTTAAAAAACCCAAAAAACCGAGTTTTGGGGGGGCTTGCAAGGAAAAACAAAAACTTTAAAAGGGCCCAACATAACTTTTTCCCGTGGGGGTAAAAAGATAATTAACATACACTACCTAATCTTCGGTTTTTCTTTTTGGGTTTCATGTTGCCTAACTAATGTACACCCCAATTTTAAAAAAGGGTATGGGTTTTAAGCTCCATACAATTGGGAAAAAAAAAAAAAGGGGCAAAAAATGTTATTTAATATTTCAAGAAAAAATTTTTAAGTAATTTGGAAAAATTTTAAGGGGCCCAAAAAAACTTAAAATTTAAAATTTTGAGTACAAAATGAAAAACCTTTTTTTGACGTACAATAAAAGCATAATTTTTTTAAAAAAACACAATAGTAACAGGGGCTTTAATTTTAAGAAATCCCCGTTTTTCCCACTTATTAATTTTTGGGTTTTTTTAACAAATTTTTTTTAAAAATTAATTTAATTTTTCCCCCCTTTTAAAATCTAATAGAGCAAAAAAAACTTTTTCGAACCGAAAAATTTTTTTCCCCAATTTGGGGCGTATTTTTTTGGAATTAATACTTGATTAAATTTTTGTTTACCTGTGTTCCAAAAGACAAAGCAAAAAAAATAAAAAAATTTTTAAAAGATACTAAATAATTGAATGTTCCTTTAAATTTTTTTTAACCCTGGCCCTTTTCTAAAATAAAATTTTTTTAAAAAACTAAAAATGTAATTCAAGAAAAAAAAAATTTTAATTTTTAAAATGTTTTCAAACTTAAGATATTTGAAACTCGTTTAAATTTTTAACACTTTTAGCTACAAAACTACCTTTTTTAATAAAAAATGGTAATTGTTTAAAATCAATATTTTTTTTATTTTTAAAAATACAATTTACCAAATTTAAAAAAATTCCTTTTTAAAAAAGAAAAAATTTAAAAATTTCTTTTTTGTTTGCTAGAAATATTTTTTTTAAATTTTAAAAAAGGTACCAGCATAAATTTTTTAATAAGCATTAAAAATTGAATTGAAGAAATTTTTTCTAAAAAAAAATAATGTTTAACGAAGCCTAAAACAAGGGAAAAAGGTGCATTTTTGCATAAATGAATGAAAATGGAACAAAGAGTGAAAAACCCACGAGTACATTAAGGAATTTAAACAAAATTTTAAAAAATTTTTAAAAATTTAAAAAATTGTTTTTAAATTCTTATATTTTCTTCCCCATAAATTAAGTTAAAAAAAGCAAATTTTGGGAAAATATTATTTATATTAAAAAGGGTTAAGTTTTTTTTAAAAAAAATTTTTTTTTTCAATCATTGTAGAAAAACTCTCAAATAAATTAAAGTGATAGTAATTTTTAAAACCATCACGTCCATGTTTCTACATTTTTCCTTTTTTAAAAACATTTACAAGCCACATAAAAATTATTCATTTTAAAATTTTTTTTATGTTAAAAAGGGAAAAGTAAAAATTTTTTTCCCCTTTAAACACATGATTGTAAACCCCCTTTTAAAAATTTTTTAGATTTTTTTTTTAAGTTTTTTTTCTTTTTTTAAATTTTGGGGTTTTTATAAGGTTATTAAAAATTTAAAAAAACTGATTTTTCCTTGGGGTTTAACTTTTTTTCCCCCCAAAAGTATTTACTTTTTAAAAATTGAATCCCCATTTCTTTTTTAAGAAATTTTTTAAAAAATAATACAACTTTAAAAAAATTTATAAAAAATTTTAAAAACTCAACAGCTTTAAAAAATACTCGACGGGGGTTCGTTTTAAAAAAATGAAAAACCCAAAAAGCCCCCGACCTCTTTTAAAAACCCCTTTTAAATTTTTCTTCCTTTCTGGCTCACTAAAGGCAACTTTTGGGCCCCAATAAATATTTTTTTTGGAAAACATTGGGGCTGCCCCCCCCCTCCCGCCCCTTTTAAAAACCCTCCTGACATTTCCACACAAAAAAAAAAAAAAAAAAATACAAAAACCCCCCCCCCCCCCCCTCTAAAAAGGTTAAAAATAAAAAATTTTTGGGGCCCCCTTATATAAAATAAATTAACAGTATAGCCGGCAGCCCCCTCCTGAAATAATAAAAAACGCTTTTTCCTGCCCCAAAACTTGACTTGAGGGGGAAATTTTTTTCCCAATTTTCCCCCAATTTTCAGGAACAAATATATTAAGACACTTTAAACTGTTGGGCCCCCCGATCACCCAAATTTATACCCCTTTTTGTCTTCTTTTTTTAAAAAATAAGTCTTTTTTTTACCCGTTTTGTTTTAATTTTTTTTTTTCTGTAATTTTTGGGTTGGGGAAATTTTTTAAAATTTTTTTCCCCCTAATACCTAAGGCAATGCAGAGAAAACAGAGCAACGGGGAGCACTTTTCCCCGGGTTAGTAAAACTGTTCCAGCCCTGGGGGAAAACGTAGGAAAAAAAGGGGGCCCCCGGGGACAATGACAGAAGCACTTAAAAAAGGGGGCGGGCCCCCATCCACCAAGGGTCCCGGTTTAAATTTTGCGTTGTTTTCCCCCCTTTCTACAATATCTGAAAAAACGAAAAAAAAAAAACCCCCGGGGTGAAAAAGTTTAAAAAATTTTAAAATTGGGGTTCAAAACCCAAAAATTACTTCAACAATAAACTTTGTCAATAAATAAATTGACAGCAAACCCCCAAATTTTTAGGTTTTAATTTTTTGACGTTGAAGGAGTTTTTTATATTTTTAAAATAATTAGGGCTCATCGAGTACTCAAATTTTAAGCTTTGAGGGGAGTTTTTTCACTAAAGCCCCCGGGATAAAAATTAAAAAAGCATGGTTATTCAACTTGACCAATAAAAATTTCCCATTTTTTTTCCCGATCTTTTTCCCAAAAAACCGGGGCTCAAAACATTTAAAAACCCATCAACCCCCCTCCCTTTTCCCCTTTTTTTTATAAAAAAATGATTTTTAAAATTCCCCAAAAAAACATGTTTTTTTAAATTTAAAAAAAATTTTTACTGGGGAAATTTAAAAAAATATTACACAGCTAAAAAAAAAAAAAAAAAAAGTTTAAAAACGCATTAAAATTTTCCGATTTAAAATTTTTATTTTTTCTTTTTTTTGAATAAAAAAAACTTTTTTCACAATTTTAATTGAATTTAAAACCCAAAAACCCCCGAATTTTTTCCTGACAATTCAAATTCCCCCCCCAAAATTTCCCCTTTTCCCCCGTTTTTCCCAAGGGAGCCAACCCCAAATGTTTATTGGGTTTTTAATTTTTGAGCTTCCTTTTTGGGAAAGGTTACAAATCAATTTTTTAAAATTTTAATGGTAATAAATGTTTTAAATTTTTAAATTAATCAGCATTTTCATCCATAAAAAATTCAAACCCCTTAATAAATTCCCTTAAATTAATTTTCAAATTTCATTTTAATAACTTTTTTAAGAGTTCTAAAAAAAAACTTTCAAACAAGAAATTTTAATTCTTTTTTTCATTCCCCAAAATTAAAAAATATCCAAAAACTGAATTTGCATTGCCAAAAAAAAAGGGGCAATGGAAACAAACAGGGGAAAAAGAAATAAAAAAAATAATTGAATAAAAAATTTTAATTTTTTTTTGGAAAAAGGGTATAGGAAAGGGGATAGAAACAAATAAAAGGGATGAAAAAATAGGGTTTTAAAAAATTTTAAATTTTGAGGAACACATTCCCCCAATTTACATTGCGGCCATTGGACAAAGAGGTAATAGGTTGCCTTTAAAAAAAAAATCATCGTCCCCCGCCAAATCCCCTTTTTTTTTAAAAATTTTTTTATAAGGGAAATCTTTAAAAGGAAAAAAAAAGGGAAAATTTTTTTTAAAAAAAATTTTTGTTTTTAAAAAATTTACAACTTTTCCCCCCCCCCAAAAAAAGGAAAACCCCCCAAAAAAAAAAAACCTTCAAAAAGGGAGGAAAAAAATTTGGGGGGTTTAAACGAAATGAGGGGCCCACATAGATAAGACACATAAAAAAAGTAACACAGGAATAATTAATATTTTTTTGGGGGTTTTTTTTAAAACATGGACCATTTTTAAAAATTAAATTTTTTCATTTAATTAAAAAAAATGTAACTCTGAGAATACATAATGATTGTTTTCATATTTAAAAGGCCCTTTTAAAACCCTTTTTTTAAAATTTTCGAAAAACAAAACTAAAAAAAATTTTTAAATTTTTATTTACTATAAATTTTATTTTTTTTAAAAACCGGAAAAAAACATGTTGATAATTTTATTAAATAATAGGTAATTTCCAAAACCCCACAATTTTTAAAAAAAAAAGTTTTTATTTTTGCAAATTTTCCACCGGGAATCATTTAAAACCTTTCTTATTTTCATTTTAAACGAGAAAATAAATTTTTTATGAAAAATTAAAATTTTAAAAAATGAAATCAAATGGATTAGAAAAAAAAGTTGTTCCCAATGTTTGCGGGGGGGAAAATCCCCCAACCCCCTTATGTTTCTCTTGGGGAAGGGGGAAAAACCCAAAAAACGGGAACATTCTTTGACCTTTTTTCCCCGAACACGGGGGCGATGTTTTTCCCCCCCTATCCAGACAAACGGAAAAAATTGGGGGGAAATACCCGGGGGTATCGGCAATTATCGTCCAGTTTTCCACTAGGCCCTTTGGGGGAAAAAATTTTAAAAGTGATTTTTGGGGCTTTTTTTGAAAAGGTTTGATAAAGGGGGATTGTGGGGGGAAAAATTTTTAAAAGTAAAAATTTTTTTTTAATCCATCAAATCCCCGAGGGCTGAGTGATATGCCATAAAAAAGAAAAATCTGCAAAGTCAAAAATTTTTATAAATACTCAACACCCAAAATTTAAAAAAGAATCCCAAAAAAAAAGGGTACTAAACCCCGCTCAAAAAAAATTTAATTTTTTTGAACAATGAAAACCCAATGCAGTGTTAATACAAAGGGTTCCCCTAACAGGGGAAATTTTCCCCAAAAAACAAATGACTAAACATTTTTTTGAAAACCCAAAAACCCTCCGGAAAAAACCCTTAAAAACTTCAGGGCCTAACATAAAAGCAAAAATTTTAAACCCCCACAGCCCCAATTTTTACCCAACTTTGTGGGGGGGATCCAATTTTCCAATTTTAAAAACCAAGGGGTCATGGGCCTTCCCGGGGTTTCCCCGCTGGGGCCAACCAAAACCCTCTCACTAAAACCCCCCCATCCAAGCACCAAAAAAAAACCCCGCCCCTTTTTATATATAGGGGCCCAAAACCCTCACATACAATATATTTTTAATATAATTTATGAAAAACAAAATATTTTATCAAAAATTTAAAAAACAAGACTTGTTTAATAGACAACTGCATGATCCAAGAAAAAAAAAACCCCAAACCCCAAACCCCCTTTGGGGTTTTTGTTTTCTCTGCTGAAAACCTAAAGGGTTTTAAACCCTTATTGTGATTTTGGGGTAACCTTCCCCCTTTAAACCTAATTTAAATGTTTATAAAAACCTTGTTAAAAAAGCTTTTTTTTTCCCCTTCTAAGAAAAAAAAAATCTGGGAAAAAGACCCCTATTATGGCAGCAGGGGGTAACGCCAAAATCTCGTAAAAAAACTAGACTGCCAAAAAAAAGGAATCGGGTTTAAAAAATCGGTCGGGGTGTACCGGGAGGTTTTTTTTTTTTTTCCTTATCACAAATGCAGGTACATTTTCCCCCAAAAATACCCCCCCTAATCCTTTAAAAAAATTATATAATTAGTACATAAGCTTTTTAACCCGAAGGGTTTGGGTTAAGACAAAAGGGGCCAAAAAAAACAAATACAAAATTTTTGAAAAATGCTTTTTAAAAAGCCCAAAAAGGGTGTATATCGAAAAATTTTAGACCTTAAAAAAACTTGGTCAGGATAAACCGGTGGCCAAGGCCTTTTTAAAACAAGAGACACCTTCATATCTAAAAATGCAATAATAACATTTCATCTTCATTATTTCGAACAAAAAACATTATGAGGAAACGGATTTCAAGACTAAAAAACCGAAACGCGTTTAAAAAAAAAATATATTGTAGCCAAAAAGGGGTTCATTTTCTAAAAAAAAAAAAACATAAACAAAAATTTTCAAGGCACAAAAACCTTTAAATTTACATAAAAAAACCCAAAGCACTTTTTGGGTTCAATCCTGAAACCTGGGCATAAATTGCTTGATCAACTTGATTTCGGGGGTATTTAGGTTTTTTTTTTTTGGTAAAAATTATTGGAGTGAAAAAGAAAAGGGGGAAATGTTGGGAAAAAGAAAAACAAAGAGAAAAAGACGGAAAAACCCTTCTAAAAAAAGGGACGCAGAACTGCCAAAAACAGCCCCGAAAAAAAAAAGGAATTTAAAAGAATAAAAATAATGTAAAATTTTTTACTTAAAAAATAAAATATTTTTTTGGCACAACACAAGGGGAATGAATCATAAATCCAAAATAATTTGGGGGAAAAGATTGGGGTTAAAAAAGAAAAAATGGGGAAAACTGTTTTAAAAAAAATTTTTACCTGCACTAAAACAACCCTTTTTGCGTAATGCGCCACACAGTCAGACAAAGGGGGGGCCCGAGATTCATCAGCTTTTGTCCCTCCCTTTTCCCCAGTCAGGCCTTTGAGAGTTTTCCCCTCCGGGGGTCCTCGTTTAGGCTTTTTTGACGCATCCGGAAAAAAACAAAAAAAAAACCCCGCCCAAAAATATAGATTTCAAAAAACAAAAATCTATGTTTGGGGTAAAAAAAAAAATTTTTTTTCAATGTTTTTAGGGTTTAAATTTTTTGAAAAAATAATTGGGGGTTTACAATTGTAATAAAAAATAAATTTTTGGAAGTTTTTTAAAAAAAAAGAAGCAATGTCCAAAATCAACTTTTTTTCAGCCCTGTGGCCGGGGGTCTTTTTAAAAAAAAACCCAAAAACTTTTTCCATATCCTTTCTCCTTAATTTCTCTTGTTTTCTTTGGTATCTTCCCTTTTCTTTTTTTCATCCTCTTAAAACACGCCCAAAAAAACCATCCACTCTTTTTCCTCTAAATTTTTCCATAAAATTTACCACTCTTTCCCAGAAAATTTTCATTCCTAACCTTTTTTTTTTTGTAACAGCTAACATCCCCCCAAAAACAAACTTCATCCCCAGGCCCCCTCCACTTTTGGGGTCCTCTTACATTCAATTCCTTTTCTGTTGCATGTGTAAAAAAAAGGGGAAAGTACACCCTGTATAACATTCCTTAAAAGTTTAAAAAAGGATTTTTCCCCCAAAAACAGGTCCTTACCACCTATTTTAAATTTTTACCCCCGGGGGTCAACCACCCCCCCACTTAAAACAAAAATTTTTAAGGGGAAAGGGTTTTTGGGGGAGATGAAATGGAGGACCTACATTTTTTAAAGGGGAATCCGAACCACGGTGGGGCCCCCGGGTTTTTAACAATTCCCAATTTTTTTAATAATACAAGTTTGCAAAAGGGGGGGGAAGGGGTTTGGAAAAAAAAAAAAAAATCTGTCCGGCCCAAAAGGGTTAACCCCTTTTACTCCCCGCACAGAGGCCCCAAAACCTTAAAACCCCCAAAACCCCCCGGGGCACCTACAAACCCCACCTAAAATTTAAACCCCCCAATGTCAAACTTCTAAAAAAATCCTCTCTACTTCCACCTTTCCCCTAATCAGGGGTTAAAAAGATTTTTTTATGTTCTAACTCTACCCAAAACCAACCTTTTTTAAATTTAAAAAGGGGCCCCTTTTAATTTGATCGGGGAAAAAAAAAAAAAACTATAAAATTTTTTGCCGGGGCTTAAAAAAAGTAGCCCCAATTTCATTGATTGAATAAAAAAGGGGAGGAAAGGCCCAATATGAAAAAAAAAGGAGGGGCCCAGTCGATAAGACAAATTATATTTTTTAAAAAATTTTGTTTAAAAAATTTTTACTCTTAAATTAGAGGGGACAGGACCCCGAACGCTAAGGGGAAAAATTTTAAAAATTTTACCCCCATTCCCAAATTTTTGCGGGGTGGCCCCCAAAAGGGATTTTTAGCCCCAAAAAAAAAATGTGCCATTTTCCAACAGGTTATTTTCTAGCTCTTAAAAATTTTTAAACTCAAAACCTCATTGTGCCGTCTATAACCGGGGTTTTTTGTTAGGTTCACATGCGGAAAAGATTTTAAAAAAAATTTAGAAAAGGAAAAACATATTATTCTTTTCCAAAATTTTTGGGGTATTGAAATGAGGGGGGAAGGTCAACAAAATTTTGGGAAAACAGCCTACCCCGTGTTAATGAACCAAATAGCTTGAAGGGGGTAGAAGGGTGTTAAACAAAAAAAAAATTTTTAAAAGGGGGTCAAAAATTTGAAAAAGACTTTTAAAAATTTTTTTAAACAAAGAAAAATTTAAAAAAGGGTTTTTATAAAATAAATAATTTAAAGGGTTTTTAAAAAAAGGGGTGAAATTTTTAAGGGGGTTTAAAAAACCTAGGGGAACATTAAGGGGGGATCAAACAGAAAAGATGAAAAGGGGTTTTTTCCCAAACCAGAGAAAAATTAAGGGTTTCAAAGCTAAAGATTTTTTAAAGGTTTTTTAACCCCCAGAAAAACCTTAAAGTGTTAAAATAGAGCCAGCTTTTTATTGGGGTTTTAAAAAAAAAAACCTTTTTAAAAGGGCATACAATTTAAAAAAAAAATTTTTTTAAAAAAAATTTGAAAAATAAAAAAAAAATCTTCAAAAAAATTAAAAAAAAAATAATTGGATAAAAAAATAGGGGGTGAAAAAAAAAAAATGATTGGAATTTTTCAATATTTTTTTAAAATTTTTTAAAAATTTTTTTTTGTATTCGAAAAACCCCAAATTTAAAAAATTATTTTTAATTTAATGTGGGGGGCCCCGCAAGTTGGGTTTTTTTTTTCATTCAAGTCGAGGTTTTCCAAAAGCCCCAAAAGTTCAAGTCGTTTTGCGTTTTTTTCTTTTTTTAAAAATAAAAAGGAAAATATTTAATTTAATATCACATTTTAAAAAATTTGAGATTTAAAAAATAAAAAAATGTTTTAAAAAAATATGAAAAAAAACTCATTTTTATAAATGAAAAAAAATTTTTGGAAAAAGAAAAAATTTTGGAAAATCGTTTTTTTTTTTTTAAAATTTTAAAAAACACTTAAAAAAAAACAATTTAAAAAAAGGGGACCCCACCCTAAAAAAAAAAATAAGGGCATATAAAAATTATAACAAAAAGGTTTTTTAAAACCTTGTGTATTAAGGGGATTTTAAAATTTAAAACACTAAAATTTTAAAAAAAAGAAAAAAAATGAAATATTGCATAAGGCTTGAAAAAGTAAAATAACCCCGGTAAAATTAACACTTCCAAAAAAATTTGTAAGTAAGTAAAAATGAAGGAACCAAAACCTTAAATAAGGGGTTAGGCCTAATAGGAACAAACCTTTTTCTCTCTTCATTTCTTAAACCCCATTTTACTTTTTAACCCCTTTTTTCAAAACTTACATTTAGCGCATTTTTTAAATTTTTCAAAAAAAAACTTCTTTAAAGGGGTTTTTTCCATTAAAAAAAAAAATTTTTAAAAAATTCAAAACAAGGGCAACTGGGAAAAAGTTTTGAAAAGGGGTGAAAGGGAAAAATTTTTTAAGAAGAAATAGAGAAGTGTTTTGTTTATATCTAGGACAAACCCCTAACATTTTTCCCCAAGGTTGGCTTCCTTCAAAAACACTTTAAAATTTTTTAAAATGTTTTAAAATAAGGGGGCCCAATTTTGGTTTTAAAAATTTTAAAAAAAGGAAATTGGGGAAAAAAAAAAAGAAAGGGGAAAAAAAAACAAAAAAAAAAAGAATAAATTTGATGAAGAAACCCCCTTTGGGGAAAGGGGAAAAAATTTGGAAAAACCAATCCCCTAAAGGTGACATCTTTTCCCTTTTTCTTTTCCCCAAAGTAAAAGTGTCACACACAAAAAATTAAAAAAACCCCCAAAAAATAAAAAAATTTTTTCGGAAAATTTTCCCCCTTTTTAAAAAACAAAGAAGAAAAAAGGGGGAAATAACACAAACAATGGTTTTCCCCATCTTAATTTTTTTAATTTTAACCGTTAAAAAAATTGTCCCCAAATTTTTTTGGGGGGAAAAAAATAAATTCCTTGGTTTGGGTTAAAAATTTAAAAAAAACATGATGATAAAAAAAAATAAAACAAAGAAAAAAAAAAATTAAAAAATAAAAAATAATAATAATTTAAAAAAATTTTAAAAAATAATTTTAAAAAATAAACCCATCTTCTGTTAGGCCTGTGGGAATTTTTTTTTTTGGTGATCCATTGGTGGTTTTCCTTTTCCCCCTGCCCCAATTTTTAAACTTTTGCACTTTTTGGGGAAAGCCTTAATTTTTTGGGGGGGTACAGTTTGAAAGTCCGGTTTGGGGAAAAAACAGGAAGGGTAAAAGGGTTGCCGGGGGTCTTTGGGTTTGGGAAAAACATGATTGTTCAAACGCTGTCTGAGAAAAACCGGTAGTAGGGCCCAAAAATTCCTGCATCACATGATTTAAAAGTAGTTATATACCAAATTTTGGGGTTTTGCAATTTATTACCCAGGGATTTTGGGGTTTCCTTTTTTTTTTTATTTTCTGTTGAAGGATTTTATGGTTAAAAAAGTTTCCAAAAATGTCTGCAAGGGTTTTCAAAACCCCGGGGGGGGGGAAAACCCTTTGGAAAATAGATTTTCCCCTTTTCGGATTCTTTTGGGCCCCGGAAAATTTTGGGATGGACTAAATATTGGGAGATTGGGGGGGCCGGGGTTTTAAAAAAAACCCCTTTTTGGGGTTTTAACTAAGAAGGTTTTTGGGTTTTTGTGTAGAACTGGTTAGGGAATTTGTAAAACCCCTTTTTTAAAGGGGGGTTTGAAAAGTTGTAGACCAGATGGTTTTTGGTTGTGAAAGGGTGCCCTAAAAATTTTTTGGGGGGCTTTTTCTTTTCCCCGGAAAAGTGCTCTAGTTTTTTGGGTTTTCTATTAGAGGTTGGGGGGGAACCTCTACTTTGGAAAACTGTGGAAAAGTTTTTTCCCTTAAAAATTTAAAAAAATTTTCGTTCTGACAAAATCCGGGCCCTCGTGGGAAGGCAAAGGAAAAGCCCCCTTTTGGGGTTTTAAGGAAGCTGCTATGGTAGTGGAGGTATTTTTTTTGATTGGTGGGTTTAAATGAAAAAGGGTTACAAATTTTTGGTTTTTATTTTCAAGGAACAGATTCCCAAAAAAGGAAAGGGGAAGTTTTATGAATTTAAATTTAATTGGGGGGGGAAGTTGGGGGGCTGAATTTTGGTTGAATTTTTTTAGAAAAACTAAAAAGGAAAATTTTTGGGGAGGGGGGCCAGATCATGAAAATGTCGTCGATGTACAAACCCCAAAAATGGGGTTTGATGGCTGAGAATTAGAAAGTTTTCTTCTATAGCCCAAAATGTAAAAGATTTTCCCAAAATAAGGACCATGCGTGCCCCCCATATTTGGGGCCCAAATCGGTAGGTAGGGTATTTCTAGAAAACGGAATTTTTAAATTGGGGAAGGCCCCTCCTACCCAGCTCCACCAGAAAAAAGTGGAAAAGGTTTGGGAAACCCGGGGAGTCGGGGGCCCTAAAAAAGGGCCTCCTTGCTGAAATTCCATGCACATGGGAGTTACCCCTTGGTGCTGTAAAAACCAAAAATTGACCAAAAACAGTTCGATGGAAGATTTTATTTTTTTTGTAATTTTTGGGGCCTAAAAAAAAGGGTTTGATCCAAAAATAATTTTAAAGGGGATTGGGGTTTTTTAAAAAAGGGGTTTAGGTTGAACCCCCAAAAGGAAAAAATTCTCTCATTGGGGGAAGCCACAACCAGAAAAAATGGAAAAGGGCCGGGGCGGGGGCCCTTTTTTAATTTGTGGATCTACCCCCCCCTAAAATCCACAAAAAAAAAAAACCTCCGCCTGGCCGCCGAATTGAATGGGTTTGGGGCTCCCCAACGAAAAAAATTTTCACTCTGGTTGTTTAAAACACCTACAAACCCTTTGTAAAACAACCCCCCTCTTCAACGGGAAAAAACCCCCCTTTTCTTAACAAAATTCACAAAATCATAAATTTCCCCATCGAACTGTTTTGGGGTCACTATTGATTCACGGGCACTCTAAAAAAACATCCCACATTAAAAGGGAAATGTCCCCAAGGGGAACATTACTTAACCGCAAACCCCCGGGGTTCCAAACCCCCCATTTTTTTTTCTGGTGGAGCTGGCGGGGATGAGCCTTTTAATTTAAAACCAACTTCCGTTTTCTAGACAAACATACCTACAGTTAAAAGGCACAGCTGGGGGTACACGCATGGCTCCTTCATATGCAAATCTTTACGGGGGACACTAGCAAAACGCTTTCTACATTCTCACCCCAAAAAAACCTATCTAGGGTTTTTCGCTACCCCCGACAAAAATTTTCATGATGGGGCCTCACCCAAGAATCCTTGGACGTTTTCCCCTAGATAATCTCAAAATTTGGGGCAGCCCCCTAAACCCCCCCACAAAAAACCCCAAATCATAGTCTTCCCTTTCCCTTTAAAAGTGAATTTTTTCCTTTTTGAAAAAAAACCAAATTTTTTAAAACCCCCCCCCCTGTACTTATAAAACCCACCAATCACCAACAATCTCCCCTACCATAGCAGCCACCCCTTTAACACAAAAAGGCCCCCTCCAAAATTTAGCCTTTGCCACACGACCAAAAGGGGTTTTGTTTCGAACCAACGTTTTTAAATGAAATTGCAAAAAACTCTCCACATTTTTTCCCAAAAAAGGGGTTTTTCCCCAAACCTCTAATAGAAACCAAATTTTTCCAGGCACTCCCAAAAGGGATGACCACGACCCTCCAAAAAAAGTTGGGGACACCCTTTTTCACAACCCAATACCATCCTGGTCTACAACGTATCAACACCATCCTTTAAAAGTGTTTTCAAATTTCCTACCATTTTTACAAACCCAAAACCCCTTTTTAAATTCCCCCCCCAAAGTTATTTTAAAAAAGCCCCCCCAATCTCCACAATTTTTCTATTTCCCCCCAAAAATTCCCCGCCCCCCAAAAGAACCGAGAAAAAAAATCTACTCCAAAAGGGGTTTACCCCCCCTGCGTAGCCCCCTTGCAGCACATGTGGAATACCCCTACCAGTACACCTTTTAAACAAAGAAAACCCAAAATTTGGGAAAACAAAACCCCCGGGGGAATACAATTGAAAACCCCAATTTTAAATTGATAAATAACCCCCCCAGTGCAAATAAAAGGGGGTGCAGAATAAAAACCCACTACAGTTCCCCAGACAGCGAATGAAAAACCCCTCGTTTTTACACAAACCACAAAAGACCACAACCCCGTACCCACCCCTGCTAGTACCCACAACCAATTTTTAAAAATGCTAAAACCCCAAAATATTAAGAGAATTTTTCCCAAACAGAGCAACATTTTTTTAACTTAGACAGGGGGAACTGGCCCCCCCAAAAGGATCACAAAAAAAAGATTACCCCCACCTCAACAGAAGAAAGTTATTTCATAATATTTTTTTTAAATTTTTAAAATTTTTTATTATTAATTTTTAAATTTTTAATTTTTTTTTTTCTTTTGTCTTTAAAAATTATCAAAACATTTTCTAAAATATTAACCAAAAACCAAATTTATTTTAGCCCCCAAAAAATTGGGGGACAATTTGTTTTTTAACATTTAATTCCCCAAAAAATTTAAGAGGGGTTTAAACCTTGGGGTTTTTGGGGTTTTTGGGTTTCTCTCTTTTTTCCCCCGTTTTTGATAAAGGCAACAAGCCGAAATTTTAAATATTTGTTTTTAAAAAAGTGTTTGGGGACACTTCAAAAATAGAAGACAAAAGAAAGGAAAAAAGATGTAAAACCTTTAAAGAAAGGGTTTTCCCCCCATCTTTCCCCCTTTCCCTGGGGGGGCTTTCTTAAAACAAATTATTTTTAAATTTTTAGTAGTTTTTTTTTCCTTTTTCTTTTTTTTAAAAATTTCCTTTATTAAAAAATTTACATTATTGTAGTGTTTTCTACAAACCCTTTAAAAAATTTTTTTAAAAAACTGGCGTTTTATAACAATTTTTTTCCCCAAAATATTTTTCCAGTAAAGTTTTTCCCCCCAAAAGAAACCATAAGAATCAAAACCCCCTTTTGAAATTTGAATTTTTTTCATATTTTTTTTTTTTCTTTTAGTTTAAATTTTGCATGATCAAACCCTTTTCCTGTCCATTTCCATTCCTTAAAATGGCAGTTAAACATGCACATTGTATGGGATCCCGCCGACATTATTTTTTTGAAAAATTTTTTTCCCCAATTTTAATTTTTTTAAAAATGCCTAAAAAATTTTTTATCACAAAAAATTTAAAAAAAATTAAAAAAAAAATTTTTCTAGCAAAAAAAAATGAAAATAGTAAGTTTTTTTTTTAAAATAAACGTGGAAATTTTTTGGAAAAATGTAAAATTTTAATAAGTAAGGATCAACAAAATTTTTAAAGAGGGGTTGGGCCAACAAATTTTTTAAAATTTTAAATTGTAACAAACCCCAAAGGGTAGTTTTTGTTTTTAAAACTTTTTAATTAAATTTTACGATTTTAAAATATCTTAGATTTGAAAAAAATTTCAACAAAATATTTTTTTGGTATTGCATTTTTTTAAACCCCAAAAAATATTTAAAAAAGGGAAAACCAAGTAAACAAACTAAAGAAAATTTTAAAATTTTTTTTCTTTGTCATGGAATTTTGCAAAAAAATTTTAAATAAGGGGATAATTAAAAAATGAACGAAAAAAATTGAATTTTTTAAAACCTTCAAAAAGGGGGGGGGTTTCAAAGCTTTAATCAAAATTATTATTTTTAAAAATTTTAAAATTAAATTTTTAAAAAAATTCGTTAAGTAACCGAATTTTTTTAAAATTTTGGAAATGGCAATATTTATCAAAATTAAATCCCCCTATTTTTACTATTGTTTTTTAAAAACTGATTATTAAAAACATCAAGGAAAGCTTAAAAAAGACACGCCTACAAAACTTTCAATCAAAACCCTTAAAAGATTAAAGGACGCCCCCAAAATTTGAAGCAAAAAGTCTGAGTCCCCCGCAGCCCCCAAAAATCCAAACTTTTAAAAGTCCCCCCATTTAGTTGTTTAACTTAGTTTTTTATAATCTTCATTTTAAAATTCTCTTTTCCCTTTTAATATTTTGATAATTTCTAGCCCCCCTTCCCGGGGATAAAAAACCCCCCAAACCATCCCTACTCTAAAAATAATCCAAAAACCATTTTCCCCCCAAAAAAAAAAATTTTTATGTTTTATACTTGTTAAAATTTTTTGGGGGCAAGAAAAATTCCAAAAATTTTTTTTAAATAAAAGTTCCAAGCTATTTTTCCCCGAGAAATACATATTTTTTTTAAATTTTAAAAATTTTTTAGTTTTTTAACCTTTTCCCCAAATTTTTTACATAAGCTAACTAAAAAGTTCCCAAACGAAATTTTTAAATTAAACAAAAATTTTTTTTTAAAATTTTTTTAAAAATAATAAAAAAATCAAAAACCAGACAAAAAGAAGCTTTTTTAAATTTTAAAAAAATTCCCTTTCTAAGTTTTTTAAAATTTTAAATAGCTTAAAATAGAATAAATCACGGGGAAAAAAACAAAAAAAAAAAGTAAATAAAAAAAGTTTTAAAAAAACCAAATTTTTAAATTTTTTAAACCAAAAAAATTTTTTATGCAAGAAAATTTTTTCAGTGACCAAAACAATTTTGGGGCCCCCAAGGTTTTTTAGTGGGAAAAAAAGTCTAAAATAAAAATTTTGGTTTTGGAAAAACAGAAGGGGGGGTGGGGGGGGGGTTTAAAACCCCGGGACTTCTGCATAAATATAAAGGGTTTGGGGGGGATATCCTAAATTTTTAAAATTTTTTTTCATCCATATGGAAAAACCCTCAAAATTTATTTTCCCCTATCAAGCCAAGTTCCCCCTTTTTACTTGTTCCGATCTTCAATTTCCCCTAGAAAAAATTCCTGTTAAATTTTTTTATTTGCAAATTAAAATAAAAGCTTTTCATAAGCACTAACAAACGACCCCCCTTTTGGCATGAGCTATAAAAATTGCAGGTATTTTCTTTCCCCGAAACCACACTTTTCCCCCTTATTAGCCATTTTTAAAATTTTACCCCTTTGGGAAGGAAAAAACCCTCGAAAATTTTTTAAAAGGACACAAATTAAAACAATCTATCTAGGGGAAATT
The DNA here is from genome assembly GCA_039000515.1 of Timema cristinae. Lineage (NCBI taxonomy): Eukaryota > Metazoa > Arthropoda > Insecta > Phasmatodea > Timematidae > Timema > Timema cristinae. The sequence goes on from JBCFYV010002255.1 coordinate 31,217,417, forward strand.
TTTTTTTTTGGAATAGCTCAAGAGACAAATAGCACCCCCCCCCTTGGAAAATTTAAAAATTAAAATTTGCGAAAGAAAAAGGGTTTTCCCCAACCCCAAGGGGAAAAAGGGAAAAAGAAAAAATGGCAGGGTTTTCAAAAATTTTTAGAAAATTTTAAAAACCCGGGGGGGGTTTTAAAAAAGCCAATTAATACGAGGTAAAAAGGGGGAAAAAATTTTTTCTTTTTCATCGTGGATGTGAAAAAAGGAGGATTGAGACGCCATCAAGATGTATTCCACATGAAAAACCCTTTTTTTCCAAGTGCATTTTTTGTAGCTTAAATTTTTTTTTTTTTTTTGGGGTGTTAAAATTTTTTGTTAATTTTTTTTTTTTGTGGGGTTCTCGAGCTCGAAGAAACCCCCGTTCACGGGAAGGGGGTATTTTTCTATTCTGGGCCCCCTTATTAATAGAAGTTTTTTTTTATTTCCTGAATTAAAATCCCCCCTGTGGGGAAAAAATATGTTTTTAGAAATTTTGGGTTTTTCGTCCCAATGGAGCGGAACACTGGAGAAATAAAAAAATTTTCTTAGCTGGTTTGTTAAAATTATATTTTTTATAATTTTAAAAACTTATATTTTTTTTTAGCCCAAATGAGAAAGGGGCCTTTTAATTGAAATTTTAAAAACCCCCCAAAATGGCGGTTTTCTTTCTTGTGAGGACCCCCAACAAAACTGGCAAAAATTTTTTTTTTATAAGTGCACAATCGTAATTTTAAAAATATAGAGACCCTTTTTTTTCCAAATTTTAAAAAATTAAATTTTTTGGTTTATTTTCCCTTTTTTATTTTTACTATTGTATAATTTTAAAGAAAAATTTGGGGGAAACTGTTACTTTAAAACTTTTTTAACACATGTGATATTACTCGGGTTTTACCACCCTGCTACAAAAACCAAAGACCTGTCTGGTTTTTCCCAAAACCCCAATGTCCAAAGGGGGACATGTAGGATTTTGGTGGCCCCCCAAAAATCCTGTTTTGGGGAAGTTCCCGGGGCCACCTAAAAACAGTTCCAAAATGGGGCCCAAAAAACGGGCCCCCCAAAACGCAATTTCCCCAGGGGCGTTTCAATATAGACCTGTCCTTTTTTTGTGTGAATAAATCCATAAGGAAAAAATTTCCCCAATCCCATTTAGGAACTTAAGATTTATTGTTTGGCCCCCATGGGTTTTTTAACAAACCCCAGTTGGGGACCCCAACTTATAATTTTTAAAATGATGCCTGCTCGACACCTCGAAGTGGGGGGCGGAAAATCCTAAGTTTTTTTGGCCAAAAATTTTGGCCCCCATTTTTTGCAATTTCCCCTTAAATTATATAATCCTTTGGGGTGTTTTTTTAATGTTGCTTAAGGGGAAAAATTATCAAAAACAAAATGCCACCCCTGGTTTGGTAAAAGCCCGTGCGTGTGCAGGGGTGGAGCTTAAAAGAATAAGTCAGAAAAAAGAAAATCCAAATAGAGAGGAAATACTCGGTGAACTGACAATCGCCAAGCCCTTTTAACTCTGTCCTTTTTTTTAAAAAGAAAAAAACCCCCCCCAGCACACAGAAGGGTGGAATTTTATTTGGGGGACAGCATTTTAAAGAAAGAAAAAAATAGAAAAAGGGGCTTTGTCCTTTCTTTGTTTTTTTCGGTTCTTACGGGCCCGGACTGGTTGTCTTTTTTTAACCAAAGGGGCCCCGGCCCAAGCGGGTCCTTTTTCTACCCCCTTTTGTAAAGTTGCCTTTTTTAAAATTCATAAACGAACATATCTTTTTTTCCCGAAAATAAAAAAACTATATTTTATAAAATTTTACAAAAAAATCTATAAAAGTAATATAACCTAGAAAAAAAAATGATTGATTTTTAAAATTTTAAAAAAAAGGTTTTTGAAAAAACATTAGGGCCCCCATCCCCCGGGGGGTAAAAAGCAAAATTTTTTAAAAGTCAAAAGTCTTGTTAATTTTTTTGCGGGGAAAAACCCAAAATTTTAAAAGGCCTTTTTTAGTAATAGTAAAAACGTTTTTTAAAATCTGAAATTGACATTTTTTCCCCCGAATTTTAAAAAAAAAAAAATTAAAAAATTTTAAAACCCTTAAAAAACTTTTAAACCCCAAAAAATGAAACAGCCCCCCCAATAAAATTTTTAAAAATATATTTTGAGTTAACAAGGGTTAAAAAAATTTTTTGATTACAAAAATCTTTTAAATTTAATTATATAAATAAATATATATTTGGGGTTTGAAGGCCCCTTTCCCTTACACTTGGGGGCATTTTTAAAATGGGTGGGGGCAAAAGTAAAAACTTCAACCCCCTAAAAACGAGTAAAATTTTGACATTTTTAATTGGTAGTTTAAAGTTAAAAAATTTTTTTAAAAAAAATCAAAAAAATAGGACAAATGCCCCCAAAATCTCGTCCAAACACAATTTTTAGTAAATGAAAAAAAATGAAAATTAATTTTTACTTTTATTAAAAAAACAAAAAAAAATTTTTTTCCCCAAAAAAAAGGGGTAGAAATGAAATTTTTAATTTTTAAATAAAATTTTTCCCCTGACAAATTTTAAATTTTTTTAAAAAAATAACGCTTTTTTTTAAATCTGGAACAGTTTCCCCGCCCCTTCCCCTTACATCTTGTATTTTTGGAAAACAATTAAATTTTGGGAATTTTTTAGTAAAAAATTTTTTTGGGGAAATTGAACATTAGAACCCGGGGAGGTAACGCGTGTCCTTTACTGACCAAAAGGGGTCACGGGGTTCTAACCAAAAGGGATGATTAAAAAATAAAATCATTGGTTGGGGTTAAAAATGGGGAAGGGAAAATGGGTGATTTTTTTTGCCAAAAACTTTGTTTTTTTTTGTAAAAAAATCATGTGTTTCAAAAAAATTTCGATAAAAAATCTTAAAAAAAAAAATACTGTGGTCGTAATTTTTTAAAATAATTTTTTTCCATTTTTTTCTTTTCCCAATTGGGGTAGGCAAACCTTCATTTAAAAAACCCCCAACCCCTTTCTCTATTTAAAAGAAAGTTTAAAAAAAAAGGAAAAGATGCATAAAACCCAAAAAAAAAAAAATTAAAACTTTTGGGCCCAGCTTTGCGAGCACCATTGAATTACCTACTGATAACAGTAAAAAATAAAAAACTTGATGGGGGCTTTTTTGAAAAAGCAAAGGTGATCTTTTTAAAACAAAATTAAATTTTTTGTTGTGTTTTTTTTCTTTTTTTAAAAGTGAAATCAAATTTTTCTTTGGGGTTTTTTTGTTTTTTTTAAAATTTTTTATCATCACCCCCCTTAAAAACCCTTTGGGGTATACATGCATGGGGTTTAAAAATGTGCAAAAAAATTTGGGGGAAAGGAAGGTTTCCCCAATTTAGGGGAAAGGGGGAAACTCACATTTGTTTTGAAGGAGAGTAAAAAGTGTTTATGAAATACCACCCTCAGAAAAAACCACCAAAAAATGCGAACCCAAGTTCTGCGTCCCCGGCAGTCCAGTTTATTTCAAGAGCTTTTCCCTTAAAAAATTTAGACCACCCCGGATACCAAAAAGGGGGTTTTTTTTTTGGGGTTTTGGGGCAAGTTTTTTTATGGAATTTTTAAAATCGTAATCATATTCATTTTTCAAAAACCTAAAAAAATTTTTATTTATTTTTTAATAAATTAATTTTTTCCAAAATATATTATTTCTGTTGCAATTTTTCCTTTTTTCCTCAACTTACACACAGCCTACACATGAAAAGGGTTTTCCCCGGGATGGAAAATTTTTTTTGGCGACTTCTGTCATAGCATACCATTTAAAACGTTAAAACACGGGGTTCTTTTAAAATGTATTTAAAAAAAGTTTTTTTTTGGCAATACTATAAAAAAAGAAAAAGGGAAGACGTTCCCCCAAGAGGGGGATTGTATTAAAAAAAAGGGGGGGTTTAAACTCATTTACTATGAAGGCTTTTTCAAGAGTCCTATATCTAACAATATTTTTATTTAAAATTTCCCGAAAATTAAGAATGCCTCAAACAGATTTTTAAAAGTGATTTCCCAAAATGGCCAAATTTTTTTTAAAAAAAAAAAAGGTTTTTTAAAAACCCCTTTATTTTTTTAAATACAAAAAATTTTTTCAAAATTACAACCTTTAAAAAACTTTCTTGCGGGCCCCCTTTTTTCCTTTTTTAATTTTTTTAATGCCCCAAAAGAATTTTTAAGGTGAGGCAAAGGGGTTTCGCGGGGAATTTTAAAACAGTTTTTAATAAAATTTAAAAAAGTTTTGGCCCCCAAAATAAATAAAATTTTTCTCCAGTAGAAAAAATAGGTTTATTTTCCCCTCACATGCTAATATCAACAGATCTTGAATAGGGGTCAAATGTCCGGAAATTTTTTTGGTAAAACCCCTTTTTCCCCACTTTTTTTAAAAAATTTTTGGGAACAAAACCCGGGCCCCATTTAAAACAGATATTCAAGATCTTTCAAAAATTAAAAATTTGCAAAAACCCCTAAACCTATTTCCCCTACTGGAAAAATTTTTAAAATTTTTTGGGCCAAAAACTTTCAATTCTATAAAAACTAAAAAAACACTTGCTATCCCTTCTACCCCAAACCTTAAAAGCCCCTTCAAAAAATAAATTTTTTTTTTACATTTTTCAATTTTTCTAGAACTATGGGGGGGGTTTTTCCCCCATTAATTTTTGAAAAAATTTTAAAGCAAAGAAAATTTATTTTGATTCTATTTAAGGCAATCTTTTTTTAATATTAAAAACTGCCCCAAGTGTGTGAAATGTATCGGGGGAGAAAAAACCCCTTCCCCTTTTTTCCCGGGGGGGAAAAAAACCCCCCATGGCAGTGCCCCCCCTTACCCAAAACGTTCCAAAACCCCCAAAATAAAACCCCAAAATTTTTTTTAAGAATATTTTTAAAATGGGTTTTTTTTTTATGGAACTATTCAAAATAGTTTCCTTTTTTGGATTTTTTTTTCCCCTATTTTTTCTTTTTAAAATTTAAAAACGTTTAAAAAACATAAAAACCCCTGGAATTATTTAGAGCTTTTTTTAAAAATTGTAATAAGAATTATATGCATCTTCTCAACCCGAAGCAAAAGATTTCCCCTTCAGCTGTGTGTTGGGTGCGTGCGTGCCCCCCCTCATTGAACATAATATTTGAAAGAACAAAAGGGGGCCCTGTTCCCTTCTGTTGGGGAATCTATGGAAAAAAAAGGGGGAATTTTAAAATGTTTTTTTTAATTTAAAATTGCGACTTTTAAATACTAAAGAAGTTTTTTTGTTGGAAAAAAATTTAAAAGACAAAATAAAAAAAAATTCTAAAAAAATAATTTTTTTGGTTTTCCTCAACAAAATTAATTTAAATCTGAATAGTCTCAAACATTGAAATAGAAATTGTTTGCCCCCAATTTAATGGGGAAATTTTTTTTTTGGGGGTAACTCAAGAAATGGGGAAAAAAGGAAAACCAAAAAAATGGCCCCTGACCCCAATTTTTTCCCGGAAAAATTTTTGGGCTACCAAGTTTTTTCTAATTGGGGCAATTTAAAAAAATGTATTTTGGGGTTTGGGGGCCAGGATGTTTTTTTTAGAGTGCATAGTTTTAGATAAGTTCCTTTTACCAAAAAAAATTTTATTGAAAAAATTTTTTTTCTAAGATAAAATATAAATAAAAAAAGTTAAAAAACCCCAAATTTTTTTTGAAAAATTTTTTCAAACAATTTTTAATTTTTTTTTAATATTTTTTGAAGAGCCAAATGGGGTTTTTTTAATGTTTTAAAATTTTTATTGTTTTTTAAATTTTAAACAAAATGGCCCCAATTTTCCTTTCCTTTTTAAAGTGAATTTTTAAGGGGGTTCTTTTTATAAGGGGGTTAAATTTTTTCCCTTTTTGATTTAAAAATTTTTTTTCCCCCACTATTTGAGATAAAAAAAAAAATTTTAACCCCTATTTTTTTTTACGTTTTTAAAAAAAAAAAATATTTTTTTTCAAAAAAAATTTTTAAAAAAAAATAGTTTTTTTTAGAAATAAGCAAATATAAAAAAAAAAAATTTGGGATCTTTTAAATTGAAAAATTTTTTTGCCTTTTGGTTTTGGCAAAGAGTTTCCCCCCTTTTATTTTTATTTTTTTTTCAAAAAGTTTTTTAAATAATCAAAAACCCCGGAAAAAGGGGAAATTAAAAAGCTAGCCCTTTTAATTAATTTTTCCCTTTTGACCTTTGGTGTAGTGTTTCTGTAAAAAAAAGGGGAAAAAACAAATTTTTCCCCTTCACAAATTACAAGTTTTTAAAAAATCGGGGCCCCTTTTAATATGAAGATGGAAAAAAGACTGTGCGGGGCACCGTCGTCCGTCCCCCTTTATTTTTAAAAAAATAGAGAAAAAAAATTTGGGAAATTTTTATAGGGGGGGGGTTTTTTTTAAAAGGTTTTTAATTTTTTTTTCCCAAAATTTCCCCAACATAAACCTTTTTTTTTAAAAACTAAGATTTTTTTCCATTTTTTTTTTTAGTTTTTAAAATTTTAAGAGCTGGCTTGGGGGATTTTAGAGACCAAACACTCACCCAAAACAGATCCCTTTAAAATTAAAACCCGTTCAAAATTTTTGTATTTTTTACGTGGGTAAAACCCCAAAAAACACTATTTCAACGCTAAAAATTTTTAAAAATTTTAACCGGGGATTTTTTAAAATTACCATCATCCCCTTTTTTAAAAGTTTTAAAAGCTAAGAAAAGGGGTTTGATTAGTTTTAAAATTTTTGTTTTAAAATAAAAATTACATAACTTATTGTTTTTAAAATCAATAGTAGATTTTTGAAAATACCGTTTTTTTTCCCTTTTTTTTACCAAAGGGGGTATTATTTTAAAAAAAAAATTTTCTGAAAAAATTACTTTTTTTTTTTTGGGGGGTTTTATCCCTTCACCATAATTTTAAAAAATTTTAAGGGAATTAACACATTCGCTTTAAAAATTTTTTAACATATTTCTCCCCCAAAACTATAGTTTATTATTGAAATTTTTAAAAAAAAAGTTGGAAAAATTTTTCAAAAAGCCCCAAAAAACGCCCAAACAATCTTTTAAAACCCCCCATTGACCACTTAGAAAGGGGTTTGTTTAAAATTTTTTTAAAAATTGAAAAAAAAAAATTTTTAAAAAAATTTTTTAAAAAGGGAAAACCCAAAAAGCAATTTTATTTGAAAACCCCCCCTTTATAAACTCAAAAAAAAGATCACAACACCAAAATACAAGACATTTGGGGTTTTTTAAAAATTTTTCCCCCAAAACAGTCGAAAATTTTTTAATTTTTTAACTTTTCCCCAAAAAATTTTTTGAGTTTAAAAATTTTGTTTTTAGCACAAAAATCACAAAAAAAATTTAAAAAACAAGTCAAAATTGGGGGAAGGGAGTTTAGCTCTAAAATTTGCTTTGGGGAAAATAATAACAAAGCTTTCGCCTCCCTTTTTTTTTAATTTTGGAAAAATTTAAAGGGGGCCTTTTTTACATTTGTCAGCCTTTTTGTTTGTCTTAATAGCCCTTTTATTAAAAAGGGGATTTCTAATCGGCAAAAGGGTCGTCTGCGTCTTTGATCTACAAGCTCTCTGGAAAAGGGACAATCTAGATAGAAAAAGGCTCATTTTTTTTTCCCCAAGTGGGCTACCCCAAAAAACATCGTCTCGAAAATCTTCCCCCAACCTTTAAACCCCAATTTTTCCATAAAACAAAGAGGCAGTAAAATTTCCCCGGGCCCCCTGAATTGGGGGCCCCTTTACTTGTAATGTGTTTTTGATTTTAAGCGCGTAATTTTTCCCTTTTTTTTCCTTTTTTTTCAAAAATTTTAAATTTCTTTTTAAAACAAAATTTCCCCTTTGGTTTTTTGTTCCTTCCCCGGGGGGGGGCACTTCACTTTTAAAAAAGGGTGTCCCCATCCTATTTTACCATGGGGTTTTTTCCCAAATAAGATAATTTTTCCCGGTCAACAAAAAAACCCCCAAGGCTCAAAAAATTTTAAAAATTCCCCTTTTAAAATTTTAAGAGCCAATAATAAAACCAAAATTTTTTACATCTCTAACCGTTTTAGCCCATCATCGTGGCCCCAAAACATCATTTTAACATACCTTTTTAAAAGCCTTTTCACAAAAGTGGGGGGAAACTTTCGCAAAGGGTCCAAAGTTTTAGGTGGCAGCTTTTCACCGTAAAATTTTTTTTCCCTCGACCACTAAATTTTTTGGGAATGTCCCCTTTCAAAACCCCCCACGTTGGGTTTTTTGTGCTTGGTAAAGTAGCAATAAATCTAATTTTCCCCTCTATCAAAATTTTTTCCTTTTAAACCCAAAAACAGGCTCTTTAAACACAAGCCCATAGTCTTTGTTTTTATTAGACAACCAAAAGGCTAAAAAGGTTTTTTTTTTTCAAATTTTTTTGGCAGAAAATTTTTGTTCTTTTAAAATTTACAAGTCTTTTAAAAACTCCCTCTTCTTATAAACTTCCCGGGACCCCGCCCGGGGCCCTTTTTTTGTGTATTTTTATATAAAAGGGGGGTTTTTGTATTTTTAAAAAAATACAGCCATGACTTTTTTGAAAAAATAGGACATAATTTGGCCAAAAAAAAAACCCTTTTCCCCACGGGGAAGGAAAAAAGTGGGCACAACCCATGGCCCGCCAAGCCATTTATTTGGGGGGCCCAAACCCAAATAAATGGAAAAAATTTTTAAAATAAATTCCTAGCATAAAATTCCCCCTATTTTTAGCCCCGGGGTTTCCCCCGAAATAAAAATTAAAAGTTTTATTAAGGGACGAAAGCATTTAAAGTTTTTTCTTATAAGTCTACCCCCAAACTTCAACACAGCTATGACATCGAGCCCGGGGTTTAAAATTTTGGGGACTTTTTTAAATAATTTTTGGGGTAGCCTATTTTAAAAAAAACCTTTGAAAAATTCGTAAGAAGTTTGAGTAAAATGTCTTTAAATTTTAATATCTATTAACGCAGTGTCACAGAATTTTACGAAATTTGAAAACAAAATTTTTTTTGGAAAATTTAAAAAATTGGCATCTATTTTTTTCACCCCCCCTATAGGGGTTCTCGACATAACTCAATTTTTTAAAAGAGCAAAAATTTGGGGCCCCCCGGTGTGACGTAAGAATTCAAAATTTTAAAATTAAAAAACCGGGCTTTCGTAACCCTTTTAAAGGGCAGATAAAAAGGCCTTTGGGGGGATAAAAAAAGGTTTTTTTGGGAAAAAATTTGTCTAAATATTAGAGCAAACAAGGAAATTTTGTGTCTCTCCTCAAAAAACAAATGTGATAACTTTGCCACCCAACCCCACTTATTGCTTCCCCCGGGATTATGGCTTCACCAGTAAAATTTTGGGTTTTTAAAAAATCTGGGCTAAAAAAATCTGATACGGAAAATTTTTGTGCAAAAAAGAAAATTTCCCAATTTAAACAGAAAAATCAATCACCGAAAAATTAAAGGATTCCTAAATTTTGGAAACCGAGGCCAAAAAAAGGGGGACCTGTTTACGGGGACAGAGGAAAGGGTTTTTGGAAAAAACTTTTAGAGGAAAAAAAAGAGAAAAAAATTACCCTAAATTTAAAACAAAAAAAAGTATCAGAAATTCCCGGGGCCCCCAAAGGGTTTAAAATTTAATTTGAAGTTAAAAAAAAAAATAATTTCTGCGCTTAAAGAAATGTTTCCCTCAAAAAGGGAAAATTTTTTTTCCGTTTTGAAATTCGGGCACATAAAACCAATCCGGGGAAACCCCATCGAAAATTTGTGTTTAAAAAAATTGGGGAAAAATTTTCCATTCAAAATTTTTCCCCAACTCTTTTTTGATGTTGGGGAAAAAAGGGTTTGGGAAGGGAAAGGGAACTTATTCTTTAAAAAATTTTAAAAAAACCCTTGTATAGTTTTTCCAAAAAAAAATTTTAAATTTTTATAATTAGGGAATTAAAAATTAAAAAATTTTCCCCTTGGGGCTGTAAAAAAATTTTTTTTTTCCCCCAAAAAAATGAAAAATTTTTCCCCCGCTAGAAGAAAGCTGGGCACATCACCGAATCCAGGAAACTTTCAAAAGAAGATTTTTTGAATTTTTAAAATTTGACAAATTCCTATTCAAGATATTTTTCCAAAAACTTTTTTTTATGTTTGGTTTTAAGAAGGAGTTTGGGGGAAAGGAAAAAATAAAGCATTCTTTACAAAAATTTAAAAAAATATTTTTTTTCTAAATTTTCGATAAAATTTTTTTTCCCGGGGGGGGGGGGGGGGGGGGGGGGGGGGGGGGGGGGGGGGGGGGGGGGGGGGGGGGGGGGGGGGGGGGGTGGGGGTGGGGGGGGGGGGGGTCAACCCTAAAAGCCCCCTCCGGGAAAAACCCCCCCCTGTTTTAAAAAAATGTTGATGACGTGAATTTTCTTATTTTTAAAAAACTACATATTATGTTTTGTATATATTTTTAAATCCCGGGGCCCCCCTTTCCCCGGAATTTACTTAAAGCCCCCCGTTAAAAAAAAGATCCTAACTGTACAACACTTTTTTTCAAAGGAAGAAATTATTTTTTATTACAAGGTTTTTTGCAACTATTCCCCAAATACAAAAAAAAATTATTTTTTCCCTTTTAAAAATATTGATCTGATTAAAAACGTTTTTTTTTTTTTAGTCATTGAAAATTTTTAAAACTTTTTTCCCTTTTAGCTTGGGGTTTTAAAAATTTGGCAAATGGGGGATTCTGGTAAGAAGGGGTTTTTATTAAAAAACAAAAAATTTTTTTGTTGGGTCCCCAAAATTTTTAAATTTTAATTTTATTACCCCGGGGTTTTTATAAAAAAGGCCCCCTTTTAAATGAAAGTCCTTTATAAAAAAAAAAAAAGTCTAAATGAACTATAATTTAAAAAAAGGCCTTTTTTGGTTTTCCCCTACCTTTGTTGGGGTTTTTAAAACGCTATAATTTTTTCCCTATCAAAGAAAAATTCTGATGGAACGGCATAAAAAAAAAATCATTCACAAACTACCGTCTCAAAAAGAGTTTTTTTTTGACTCTCAGTTAATCAAAAACCCTTTTTTCCCTCCAGCAACCCCTTGGGGTTTTTCTATTACAAAATTTAAAAAGTTTGCAAAAATTGGGGTTCCCCAAAAGCCCCCTTTAAGGGGTGAAAAATTAAAATTTTAAAAAAAAAGGTAAAAAAGTATTTTCTTAACACTGCGTCTTACTACCCGGGGTTGGGTGTTAAAGCCCCTTTGTACCCAAATTTTAACTAAAAAGGGGTTTTTTGGGGTTAGGAAGGGGGTTTATCAAATTAAGTATGCCCCTTTTTTGTGGAGGGGGAATAGTAAAAACCTTTTGGAAAACCACCCCAGACATACCCACCCGATTCGAACCTTTTAAATCCCCCCCATCGACAGTCTATAGTCTATTGCGAGAGTAAGCTTTAGATCCAACGCGGCCACCAAAAGTGGGGGAAAAAAAAAAAAAAAAATTTTTTTAGTAATTTTTTTTGGGGCTGCAAAAATTCCCTAAGGTCCCCAAAATTTTGTAAAAATTTAATTTTAAAAAATTTTCCCTTATTTTTCCGGGGTTTAAAACCAAACCGGGAAACATCCCTTTTTAAAAAGCTAAAAGATTTTGGAAGGGGGAAAAGTAAAACTTTTTTTAAAAAAGTCCCCAAAATTTTTTAAGGAAAAAAGGGGGATGGAAAAAAAATTTTAAAAAATCCCCTAGCTCCCCCCGGGGGCCGGGGGTTTAAAACCCCCCGACGGGGGCAACAAAAAAACCCGAAAAAAGAACTTAGGGCCCCCTCATTACATTTTTGGTTTTTTTTCCACAAGTTTTTTAAATCCCCGAAAAGGTTAAAAGAAAAACCTAAAAGTTGCCCCTTGGAAAAAAAGAAAATTTTTAAAAACAAAAAAAGAAAGATCCCGTATTTAAAATCTTTTTTTAATGGGAAATTTTTTTTTTTGTCATTGAGGGGGTTTTTCAAAAACAAAGTTCAAGAAAAAAAAAAAAATTTTTAAAAACCCCCCAAAAAAAGGGTTTCTTTAAAGAATTTTTTTTTAACAAATTTTTTTTTTACTGGGGGCCCCCTACAAAATAAAGCAAAACGCTGCATATTTGTTTCGATATCCCCTTTTTTAAATACCCCCAACCCCCAAATTAGTTTTTTAAAAAATTTTTTAATCGGGGCATCGTTTAAAAAAACCAAAAATTTAAGGAAGGTTTTAAAATTTTTCCCCCAGCTGTAAAAAATTTATTTTAAATTAATAAAATAAAACCCCGCTTTACATTTTTTCTTGAAAAAAAAAAAATTTAAAATTTGGGGAAAAAATTTTCAAAATTTTAAAAATTTGTAGATTTTCCCTTTTTTTTCCAATATTTTTTAAAAATTTATTCCTCCCTTTTTTTCCCCTGGGGCGCAAAAAAGTAGATAAAAATTTTTATATGGGCCCCCCTTTTTCCCTAAAAAACCCCAAAGGGGAAATTATTGTACTTTTCGGGGAAAAAAAGTAAATTTTAAAAAGGAAAACAAAAATTTGGGTAATGATTTTTTCAAATTCTCTTATCTCCCTTAGCCCAAAAAACCCGGCGTGGTCGGGGGGCACATCCACTTTCCCCTTTTGTTTTTTAAATTCCCCTTAACAAACCCCCCCTGCCCCCCTCCCCAAAAAACCTTTCCCTGTACCCCGTTGGGGAAAAATTTCAAGCCCTTTCCCCCAAAATCAGAAAAAACCTTTTAAAAAAATAATGGGGTTTTAAAAAAATATTTAAAAAGTTTTTTTTCCTTTTTTTGACTATGGTTTTTTTTTAAAGGAAACGTCTTATTTAAAATTTTAAATGTAAAATTTTTAAAAATTTTAAAAAATTTTTAAATTTTTTTTTCTGTTTTACGATTTTTTTAAAACCCCAATCTATTAAAAATTTTTGAGCTTTCAAACATAAAAAAGAAATAAAAAAAAAAAAATAAAAAAGTCCCCCCTATTCAAAGCTCTTCAAAAAATCCCAAAAAAATAAAATTTTTAAAAAAATTTTTTTTTGGGGTTTGAAAAAATGATTTCCCTAAGAGTCCACAAAATTTCTTTCCACTTTTTGGGGAAAGGCGGTACAGGTCTAATATCCTTTTAAAACCTTTTAAAAATTTTGGTTTAAATTGAAAAATTTTTCTGTTGCTCAACCAAAACAAAAGGGTTTTTAAAGTTTATTTTAAAGCTTTTTTGTTTTAAAAAAAGCCCCCAAATTTTGGGTTTTTAAAGGGGCGTTCCCCCGAAATTATATTTTGGGGGGTTTTTTTCCCCTTTTTTAATTTTTTGTTTAAAAATTACACATAATTTTTTTTTTTTTTAAACAAATCTTTTTTTTCCCTTTTTGGATAAAAACTTTTGAAAACCTACAAAAATTCCCTTATGTAAAACCCATTTTGTGAAATTTCTAACCAAGGTCTATTTAAATTAGAATTTTTTAAATAAATCTGGTATTTTTAAAATTTCATTTTTTGGGGGACTAACAAAATTTAGGGAAATTAAAAAAGGGGTTTTTCTTGTGGGCCCCCCTAACTGGCAGCAGACTTTAAAAATTTAACTTTAGTTTTTTGGGTTTAAAAGGGGGTTGGTTTTCCCAAATTTATAAAATCAAGTGCGCCCCTTGCAAAAAGGTTTTTCCCTCCTGACGTTTTTGAACTTCAGTTTTTTCCATCACTACAAAAACCCCTTTGTTTTTTGCAAACTCCCCCAAAACCTCCCCAACTCATTTTCCCTTGCCGGGTTTAAGGGCCATTTTTTTCCAAAAATTTTTGAGAAATAAAATTTTTTTCAAAACAAGGCCAAAGGGGAAAACCCCAAAAAATTTTTACAAAATAATTTCCTCTCAATTTTTTAAATTCTTAAGTGCCGAGACAAATAAAAGTACTTGAACATAAAAAAAAAAACCCCGTGAAATAAATTTTTCCAAAAACTGTTGCTTAAATTTTCGAACTAAGAGTCCAAAATTTGGGGAAATTTCTGTTAGCGACTCGGCAATTTTTTAAAAAAAAATTTTTACATCGCCTGACCCCAATTTGGAAAACCAAAGGGGTTTAAAAAGCAATACAAACAACCAGAAACCTTTTTAAAAGGGTTTTTAATAAAAAAAATTTGGGTTTTTGGGGTTTTCCGGGGTTTAAAAAAAATCCATTGGGGGAGACCCGTTTGTAAAAAAGGGGGTATTTTTTTTGTATTAAAAAAGTGGGGCCAAGCCCACCTTTGCAGTTTGCATTTTGAAAGAAAAGTTTGTGGATTAAAATGCTTTTTTAAAAAAATTTTGTTAAAAGGGGTTATAAAAAAAAATTTTTAAATTTTTTTAAAAAAGTGGTTTTTTAAATTTGGAAATTAACAAAGAAAAAAAATTTTTAACCCCCTTTTGGGGTTTTTAAATACCCCTTTTTTTAAACCCCAAAAAATTGATGGATCGTTTTTGCCCATTTTTTACAATAAGTTTTAATACAATCTTTTTTAACATAGATTTGTTTGGGGAATTTTTAAAAAAAATATATTTTTTTTACATTTTTTAAAATTTTAAAACTTACTTGATAACGAGTCCCCCGTGGCCCCCTTACAGACGATGGAAACTACTGATTGTTTGTTTTTGAAGGGGGCCTCTCCCCCTTTTACCTTTCTTAAAGTTGTTTTTGGCCCAAAAAATACCGGGAAATTTAACCTTTTTGGGGAAAAAAACCCCCTCTTCATCGGGGTTTTTTAGACATTTACGCAGGGAAAAACGGAAAATGTTTGGGGGGTATAAATTACCCTTTTTTGGGGAAAAAACCATTTAAAAAATTCCAACAAAATTTTTTTCAACCAACCGAAAAAGAAAATTTTTTTATATTTTTGTATTATTTTATAGATTTTTTATAATTATATAAAAAAAAAAGGCCCCGCTGCAGATAACATTTTTTATGATTTTTAATTTTAAATTAAAAAATTTTGGGGCAAAATTTATTTTTAAAATTCAAATCTAGAATATAAATCTCCAATATATTTTAAAACCCCCAAAAAAAATTTGAACAAAAAGGGAAAATTTAAAAATAGTAGAATGGGTGAAAAAAAAAAATTTTTTTAACCCCAAATGTTCCCCTTCCCCTTTTTTATCCATTTTTAAATACATTTTTTTGGTTTTTAAATGTTAAAAAAATGATCTGGGCCCCCGGGGTTTTTTAAAAATTATATTTTTTAATTTAAAATTTGGGTTTTTTTTAACCACAATAAAGGGGAGTTTTAGTTTTTTTGTTTTTAAGGGGTAAATTTAGTTTTGGTAGTTAAAAAAGGAAAATTTTTTTTTTAAGGATGGAATCTCAAATTTTCCCCCGATAAAAAAAACCTTAAAATATTGGGGGGCCCATCCCAAAAAAATCACAGCTAAATTAAAGAAAAATATTATGAATTTTAAAAAAAGGGATGTATGATTTTTACACTATGTTTTTAGCTTATGAGACAATTTTAAAAAATTTTTCCCATTTTTCTGACGGTTATCTGCCCCTGCACCGGGTAAAACCCGGGGCATTTCCCCAAAACAAAAACCCAGTGGCTGGGGAGAACATGGGGCAACTCCCCAAATCCCCCCAATCCCTTTCTGCCACTAAAAAAGATCGAAAACCCAATTTTTTTGAAAAATGCCAAAAAAATAAACAGGGAAAAAAAAACGGATATTTAAAACTCGAAGAAAATAGGGGTTTTCAAAACCCCAAAAGGGGGGTTAGTACAATTTAAAAAAGAATTTTTAAATAAAATTTTTTCCAAATTTTAAAAAACACAGCATTTTATAAAAAAATTTTTTTTAAAAAAAAAAAAGCCAAAATTTGTCACCCCAAAAATTTTTACCCTTCTAGCTAAATATAAAAAAACACTAATGAGGTAGGGGGGATAATGTGTAATTAAAGAAAATGAAAAACCCTTATTTGGTGTAAAAAATTGTTGGAAACCATTTAGGGAAAACCACCCCTTTTGGGGCCCTTCCCAAATTTTTAAATCCACAACCCCTTTCCGTTTAACCCCGGATTCACTTTTAAATTTCAAAAAATTATTTCTTAAAACCCCCGCAACCAAAAGATAATTTTCCCCCAACCCCAAGTTAAAAATTTTAAAAAAAAAAAAAAATAATATTCTGGAAAAAAAATTTTCCCCCCAAAAAAACATGATAAAATTGGGGGAAAAAAAAATTAAAAAAAATATAAATACAAAACACTAAAACAAAAAAATTTTTAAAATTTTTTAAAGCATTTGGCAATTTTTCCTAAAAAAGTAATGGGGTTCTTTTGGAATTTTTAAAAAATTATATGGGGACAGCTGATTTTTAAAAAAAAAAAAAAAAAACTAAAAATCTCGAAAGGAAATTATTTATTTTCCACCTATACAAGGGGACAACCAAAATTTCATGAACATGTTTTTTTCAAACTTTTTTTCATACAAATTTAAAAATTCTTTCAAAAAAAAATTTAAAAACCAAGTAGCATTTTTTGGGAAGATAATACATTTGCAAAATAAACAAAAATTTTTTTGTGAAATTGCAATTTCAGCAAAATTAAAAAAAGGGAATTTTTGGGGAATTTTGTTGATTTGAATGCGAATTAAAAAATTTAAAAATACAAACGTTTTTTGTTTTTCCTTTTTTTTTAAATTTTTTTGAAAAAATAAATAGTACCAAACACACTAATAAAAAAAAGCATTTACAAAAAAATTTAAAATTTTCCCAAACCAAAAACTATTATTTTTAAAAAAAAGTTTTTTAAACCGGCTAATTTGACAGCGATATTTTTGTCCGAATACAAAAAAATTTAAAAAAAGAAATTGACACCATGGCTAAAAACTTTTTAAATTTTTTTGCCCCTTTTTTCTGCCCCTTTTAAATTTCCCCATCGAGCTAAAATATTTTGGGGTTTTAAAAAAAGTTTTTATCGGGGGAAAATTTTAATTTAATTAATAATTGGTAGTGAAAAATTAAAAAACCTAAGGTTAAAGTATTTTTGAAAGAGAAAGTGATTTTTTAAAAAATGATTTTTTTACAACTTTATAAATTTTTAAAAAAAAAAATTAAATGGAAGATTACATTTTGGGCCTTTTACTTGTAAAAACAAAAATTACCCTACCATATATTTTAATTTAAAAAGATTTTTAACTAGTTTATAAAAAAATATGCCTTTTTTTTTTAAAAATTTATTTAAATAAATAAAAATATTAAAAAAGGGGTATTTTTTTAAAAGGGGGTTAATTTTAAATCCCCTTGTGTTTATTTAGGAAAAGGAAATTTTTAAAACATAAAACCTTTTTGCAAAAAATTTAAAATTAAATTTGATTTTTTAAAAAATTTTTAAAAACCCCCCCCCCTTTTAAAAAAATTTTTTTTTCAGACCTTTTTTTTTCAAAATAAAAGGGGACAGTTCGGGGAAAACAGAAATTTTTTTTAACACAAATCAGGATCAAACCCCTTTTAGAAAATTTTAAAACCTTTTAAAATTTTTTTAAAACCAATTTTAAAAATTTTTTTAAAAAAAACTAAAAGTTCAAAATTTTCCCCAAATCGGGGTCCAACCCTTTAATTACCAATTTTTTTCCCTTAAAAAACCCCATCATTTTTTTTATTTTCCAAAAAACAGGGTCTCTACCGTTCAAAAAATTTTAATTAAAAGGGAAAACAAAACATAAGGGGGTTAATAACTCCAAATTTTATACAGCTCTGGGGAACGGTAACCACTTTGCCTCAGGGGTTTCTAGAGCAGCCCCTTTGAGAAGAGGCAAAACCGGGTAATAAACCCCAAAAAGTGAGGAAAACTTTTTTTCTGGGGGCCGAAGCCTGGCAGAAAATTTCAACTCATGGGGACAAAAAGTTTTCCTAAAATTTTCTCCAAAATGAGATGCGTAAAATTTTTTTCATGCGGGCTCCTAAAATTCAAAAAAAAAATCATAGGCCTATATTAAAAAAAAATTTTTGACTTTTAAAAAAAATATCACCCTTTGTAATTTTTTAATTGGTTTTCAAAAAAATTAAAAAAACTACATTAAAATAATTTTTACTGACATAAAAATAGGTGGGGGGGGACATGAATGTTTTTGAAAATTTTACCATTTACATGGTCTCATTAATTTTGTTTATTGTTTTAAAGGGTCAAAAAACCCTTTTTATTTCATTTTAAAATACCAACAATAATCTACCGATAAAAAAGACAAAATAGTTTCATAGCTAAACAAATTATGTTAGGAATTTGACTAAAAAATTGACTAAATTTTTAAAAATAGAATAGCTAAAACATTAAGTATCCAAGTTTTTAGAGTCTTAAAAATGAGACCTCGGGGGTTTTTTTAAAAATAAAACTGGGCTTAAATGGTAGAATTTTTTGAACCCACTGGGGCACTTCCTTAGGAAGTTTTCACCACATTCTTAGCAAGGATCTTGTCAGACTCTAAGGTCAAAACCCTTATTCAAATTTCTTTATGGGTCTGGAGTAAATGTTTTTAAATTTTATATTTTATTGGCATTCATTTCCTAATTGTTTTATTTTAATGATAATCTCCAACCGATACAATCGTGTGCAGAAAGGGAAAAAAAATTTATTTACTACCTTTTAGGTACAATAATGGAAAAATGAGGTATTTGTTTTGAAAAACTTGTTTTTTTAAAAAATATCCATTTTATAATTTTTTTTTAAGAAGGGGGAAAAGCGTCCCAAATCGTGTCATTTACTGTAACACCATGTTAGCCCATAAATGACCCCTATTGGCCCCGGTTAAAATTCTAATCTAATTTTTAAGATTAAAAAGCGTTGTCCCTTTGAAATTATATTATTCCCCCCCGTTGTATCCCTCTATCTCTTATTGAAAGTGATTTGAAAGAGTAATCACCCGATTTGATGACAGTGCCAGGAGTTAATATAAAAAAAATAGTTCACACAAGTACCAATAATCGCAATTTTTTAAAGCATAGTCCAAAAATACATCCATATTTTTTTAAATCCCTGAACTTTTATAAAATAATTAATGTCCCAACTTGTTAACCCCCAAAATTTTTTTTCAAAAAGGAAAGATGAGACTGCAGTTTTAATATTTAATTTACATTTTATATTTTAAAATTTGGGGGGTTTTCTTTATTTTTAATCAATTATATGCCCCTTTTAGAATATTTTAAACCCTTCAAAACAGTTTGGAAGGGGAACACATTTATTTTTTTTAAATGTGCTTATTGGGTGCTTGGCTGAAAGAAACCAAAACGAAAGAGCAATATTCACTTCGTTTTCTGCCTAAGAGAAATACCCTTTTCCTCACAAGGCCGTGGGTTGCTTGTTGCCAAAATATTTAATTATGATATATTGTAAAAGTGACTGGGGATAGGAACGGGTCAATTTCAAACTGAAATTGGGAAATTGTCAAGA
This sequence comes from Timema cristinae, assembly GCA_039000515.1. Lineage (NCBI taxonomy): Eukaryota > Metazoa > Arthropoda > Insecta > Phasmatodea > Timematidae > Timema > Timema cristinae. The sequence continues at coordinate 31,236,788 of JBCFYV010002255.1, forward strand.
ATGCATTACTAAAAAATAAAATAATTAAAATGAATTTAAATAAAAGGGCCCAATTCATTATAATCCTTATAATACATGACAAGTAATAACCCCCTTAAAAAAAAAGCATGGTGTGAAATCAGGTAAGGTACCCAAGTTATTTAGGTTCCCTATGATATTAATCTCAAGCACTAATAGTCCCTTAGTTCGGAACTTACATGATTAAAAAAAAAAATTGGGTAAGCACTAATTATCAAACAATTTACAAAAAATATACCTATATCGATTAATTTAAATTTTTGAATTATTGCCTGTTTTAGCTTAAAATGTATAATAAACAGTGTAAAACATTGTAAGTGATGTAAAGTAAGTCCCCGGTGAAAGGGGAAGCCAACCTGAAAAGGAAATCAATTTAGGGCTTAAATAGGGACAAACACAATTATCTTTAAATTTTCCCTTTTTAAACATTTTTTACATCTCACTTTCCAAGCTTCCACAGTTACACTTTTTTTAAATTTTTCAAAATAAAATCCTTTTTCATAAAAAGACACACAGTAAAAAACACACAGAACACCAAAAAAGACATAGTATGTGGAAATACATTCTTCGGAAAATTTGAAATAAAATTGTGGTGTTTTTAGGTGTCTCCTTTTTTTTAATAAAAAAAAATATTTACAAAAAAAAGCAAAACAGTTTTGTAACCAAAAATTAAAATTTTATAAATTAAATTCTTTTGAACTACCCCAAGAGCCTTAAAACGTCCATTTTGGCTATTCTCAAGTTTGGAAATCCAACTTCTCCATAAGCAGGGGTAACATAGCTCGAGGAAATCTGAATTGCGTCAAGCTTTTCTCCCTCTCCAAAGCAAGACTTCTTCTAAGTTACGAGCTTTGATCATTTTAAAACTAAACTTAAAGAAGAAGAGTTTAGGTTGGATATATTAAAATCACCAAAGATAAGCCAAATGAAAATTTAGCAATGGAAAACTTTTTTCTTGTGTGTGGGGTGTGTGTGGTGTGTGGCATACAAACCCGGGGGAAGGACATGGCAACCAAATCGGGCTTTGGGATGAGAATTCGCCTCTTTGCGGAAAAAAGCACTGTTTAGGTACACCTATGGAAGTTGTCCTACATATACACAAAAAAAATGAATGATGGAAAAGAGAATATGGAGGTGTGGGCCATTGGGAAATCCTTAAACCAACTTTAAGCTTAATTTACCACACCTTCGTGACCGTTGGGATGATTCCTCTTAGGAGAAAAAATACTCAAGTTTACCAGCCAGGAATCAAAACCGAAACTCTTGTTCGTACAAGGGCAAGACCAAACACCACAGGGCCGGATAATGATAAACAAAACCGGAAAATCTTAGGTTCATAGCAAGGTGCCCAAATGACCCAATACACCATAGGGGGCCGGATAATGATAAAACAAAACCAATTCTTGGTTCATAGCAAGGGTTTCAATGACCAAATACACCACAGGGGAGGAAAAATGAAATCAAAACCAGAACTCTTAGGTTCATAGCAAGGTGCAATGACCAAAACACCACAGGGCTGGATAAGAAAAACAAAAACCCGAACTCTTAGGTTCATAGCAAGGTGCAATGACAAAACACCACAGGGCTGGATAATGATAATCAAAACCAGAACTCTTATTCATAGCAAGGGTGCAATGAACCAAATAACCCGGGCTGGATAAAAGAAAAAACAAAACCGGAACTCTTATGTTTTGAGCAAGGTGCAATTGCCCAAAAACACACAGGGCAGGATAAAAATAATCAAAACAGAAAATCTAGGGTTTGTAAACAAAGGTGCAAATGACCAATACACCACAGGGCCCGGATAATGATAATCAAAAACCAGAAACTCTTAGGGACATAACAAGGTTTCAATACCAATAACACCAAAAGGGCCGGATAATTTAATCAAAACTGGAACTCTTAGGTTTTATAAACAAGGTCAAACCAATACACCACAGGGCGGATAATTATAAAAAAAAACGGAACTTTTTAATTTCATAAACAAGGTCAATGCCAATCCCCACAGGGCCGGTAATATAATTTAAAACTGGAAATTAGGTTCATAGCAAGGGCAATGACCAATAAAACCACAGCTGGATAATTAAAAATCAAACTGGGGAAATCTTAGTTCGTACAAGGGCAAGACAAAACACCACAGGGCCGGGAAAAAGATTAAAACAAAACTGGAACCCCTTAGGGTTTTTTAGCCAAGGTGCAATGACCAAACACCACAGGGCCGAAAATGATAATCAAAACTGGAACTCTTAAGTTCGTAAGGCAAGGTGCAATGACCAAAAACCACAGGGGTGGGATAAAAAAACCAAAGGAGCGCAATGAAACAGAAAAATTGGTTTAAAAAAGTGAATTAAGAGGGGAAAAAAACACAAAAGATGTTAAAAAAAAGAAAATAAATGCTAGACTTTTTGGATTAATTTTAAATGTACCCGTAAAGGAATGGGACCAAAGGCTAAAATGATACCCCAGTTGGGGGTCCATTTTGATCAAAAATTCACCACAAAAGTTAAGAGATAGGCCGAATCCACTATTTTATGAATCGAAATTTTAATGTTAAAAACTAATTCTAATTTACTTTTTACAATAATTTAAAAATTTTTTGTAAAAATAAACAGGTTGAGAAGTTCACTTTTTCAATTCGAAAAAAATCTAATATAAAAAATATTCTTGAATCAAAGTTAAAACATTTTTTTTTACTTTTTTTTATGCTTAATTTCTTTTATTAATGGTTATTTATACAACATTATGCAGTAAAATCAATATGAAAAGTTTTATTACAGAATTAAAACTTTTGAATTAATAAATTTAAATTAAATAATGTATGTTGGGAGTTTGTTTTGATTTACATAACTTTCTGGACTTTATGTAATTGAAAAGCGCGGTTAGCAAATAAAAACGAAAAGAATCAGAATATAAAAGAGGAATACTGACAACTAAACAACAATGTGCTCTAGATGGGGAGTAAAAGGGGAACCAGATCGGGCTGTAAAAGTGTTTATTTTTGTCGATATTTGGGCTGACATATTATAAATTTTAAGAGAGTCGCTTGTGCTTAAGGGCAATTGTCAAGCCCAGGATCCCGAGTTTGAGTTCTGTAGGGGGTCAGGGAGCCATGTCAGTCAATCCATCATTCTAAGTCATTATGAGTAAGCTAGTTCTTTCACTTGTGTGAGCATCCAAAATCCCTTATTTTTTCCCTTTTATATTTTATTGAAAATTACCTTTTGTAATATTTCATAGTATGTCTATTAAACCCAAAAATTTTTGTACGCTACATTATTCAAACCAAAAACTTACCTTGCCACAACCTAACTCGTTGAACCCCTCCTGCAAACTAACCTGACAAATCTGGCCCAATGGAAGGGAGGTCAACGACAAAAACAACTTTGAAATTTTCAAAATTACTCCAAATACTTCATATGAATTTTTTGATTTTAAAATTTAAACCCGCTCAGAATTGCAATAAAAATTGAAGTAAAAAACTGTGAGGTAGGTTTTTTTTGGGGTTGAATCAATGAAAAAAAAAATTTTTTTTGTGAGTTTTTCAAATAATTATCGAATTGAATAATAAGTTTGTTAAATATGCAAAATTATTAAAATAAAAAAGAATACACTTTATAAAAATTTTTTTAAAAAAAGGGAAAAAATTGATAAAAATTAAATAAAGGAAAATTGATTAAAAAAAAAAATTAAAATTGAAAATCCCCCTACTATAAAAATTATTTAGCCACTTGGGCCACCTAAGTTTTAAAAACTTACATTAGAAAAAGACCCCTGTTAAGATTAGTTTTGGACCCTAGTGCAAGAAGTTATCATGTTCAAATTTAAGTTCTTCAACAGTTTATGAAACATAGTTTAACCTTTTGAAAATTTGTGCAAAGAGACCCAACTGTTTGTGGTGATTATAACCTCTTTCAATATATTACAGTCCTCAAAGTTCACAAATTTGGTAAGTGCAATTATAGACGTCAAAAGGTCTTAACCCTTTTGCTGCTAAATTAGGAAGTACCTGTATACACGTCTGTGCCAAATTAAGGAAAATAATTTGAACAAAGTAATTTTTTTGCTTAATTGTCACCTAGTTTTAACGATTGTAAACATTCTTTTAAGCCTAAGCTAAGTAACTATATGAAAATATATTTATAAAAATAACAAAGAATTAGGTAATTAAGAGCAAGGGCAACCGAAAATCGCTTCGGTGGGGGCCCGGGGTGGTTCTAACATGCTAATCTTGTGGTGGACTAAGACTGCTGAAACACGGGGAATTGGTGTTTGAACCCGTCGAGTGGGTTATCCTAAATGGTTTTACAATCTCCCTCCACACAAATGTGAGTGACATTCCTCTGAATTAAGTCTTCTAATTTTAAGTCCCTTTAGTGTAATTAGTAATACAAGTGTTTTCCAAAAAAGGTAGAAAATATGCATGGCTAAAAATTAAATTTTACTCTCTCTACCAGCATTTTTCAACAAGTATGATGCGAAGGATCGCAGGTGCTGCGGGAGTTTGGGGGAAAATCAAAGGAAACAAGAAAAAAAATTGAGGGATGCATAGAAATTCTTTGTAAATCCAGCTCAACTTTTTTTTAAATTAACAACTTTATTATGAATATTAGCTATTTAAACTTTTAAAAACTCAATCTTAATACTCTTTTTTTTTAAATGAAAAAATCTCTCTTTAAAAAAACTCATGTTGTACTTGAAACTTTTAGTTCTTGTTCAGTATGCTAGTGAATTAAAAACTGTTGAAAATTAGCTGCGCTATACATTAAAGCTGCCATGGAAATAAAGCAGGAATCTCATAATTATAATGTATGTTGTTAGATATGTTGTTCTACTAAATTTTTATGACCAATTACACCTATACAAAGGTAATCTGGGCTATCAATTTAAATTTCTACACATTTCCATTTATTTAAACTGTGACATGATTTTTTAGAAGTTTTTTATAACTAACCTGTTCAGATGATATGCTTATGTAATAATTAGGCTAATTGTTTAGGTATTAGAAAGCTTATATTTAGAGGTGTACCCGCATTTGTGTGGAGGGAAAGTAGAAAACATTGGTAAAAACCACCCTCAGTACACCTGACCAAGATTCGAACCTCGAGCTTCCCGTCATCAGCAGTATAGTCTACATTGAGAGTAACGCCTTGGAGCATACGGCCACTGAAGTGGGTTTCTACTTAATTGTTTGTAAATTTGAAAGAAATTTGTTCTTAATCAATCAAGAGAAAGAGGGGTGAAATTCCTTTTTTTCAATAGAGGCTAAACTGAATCAAACCTCTGAAATTAATTTTCTTAGAGCCAAATAAAGGTATGAATAGGTTTCTATTGTTTTTAACAGTCAATAAAAAAACATTGAAAGGAGGATAGAAAGGCGAGTCTACACACTTACCAGAAAACTGTCGCCTTAAAAGTTCACAATTAAAATACAACCTAACACATAATTTAATATAGCCGTTTGACACTATTGTTACTTTTGTTTACACCCAATAAAATATTGATGAGACCACATTTGGAAATTTACCCATGTTGTCTATGATCAATAAACATTCTATAGAGTATCCTGTAAAACCAGACAAGGTGGATGCCAAGGACAACAAGCCCACCCATGAAAATACAGTATTATTAACATTATAGGATAAACATGTAGGGGGAAAAATGAAAGGGAAAACAATAGAGAGATGGGAAGAGCAGATTACAGAAATTGTACAAATGAGAGAAAAAGAATGGAAGTGATTAAGGAGGAAGAATGGTGGTGGTGGTGGTGGTGGTGGTGGGGATGTGATAATGATGATGATGATCAGGAATAGGATGTTCAAATACAAAGGCAGATTTAATCCTTATAGAACTCTAGTTAATAATTTATTTTATGTTAGCATACAAAGACTAGTAGTTAAAATGTCCACTTATTTGGAAGAGAACTCACAGAGCGGAAGTCTACAGGATAGTAGCAGGAGATCACCTCAAACATCTCCTCTGTGAGGGTCCCAGAGGAAAGGTTTTGATAAAGAATGGCAACATTGTAAAGAGAAACATGAGATTACGTGGATCTCTCTCTCCATCTATAGCCGAGATCACACCAAACACGAAGTCTGGGGTCACAGACAGCAAACTCTGGAACATGACAATATAGTGACATTGGTTTGTGAAAAAAGGACAATATTTTTAGTAGAAAATGTGTGAATACCAACAAATTGGAGTTCAAGAAAAGTTTTAGGTGTGCAAAGCTTTGAAACTAGACTTGGCTTTGAAACAAATATTTGCTTTGATTTCACTTCAAAAAAATTTGACTTCAACAATACGAATCATCGTAAATAATGTTGAATTATTGCTATTCTGAGCTGTTATGTATAAATAGTACAAGACAATATTCATATGAAAAAAAAATCTTAAATAATTGAATTGTAGTTTGTGATAACTTTATTTATCAGCATTAAACTAAATAATCAAAACAATTGTGCAATAAACCGTTTTCAAAGAATTTTAGTGCATAAAGTTATATAAAAAATAAAGTATAATATTATTTCAAGCATAAAACAAACAAAATATATTCACACTTCAATTCGTCTTTGAGAATATTTCAATATTCGATTAAAATGTGCTTCAAATAAAAAAAAATGAACTTCACAAAAGCAAGATTTGATAATCATTCCAAAAATCATAAAATAAAAGTATTCAATTTGTTTTTATTTTATCTAAAGAATCTTGAGTTTATTTGAATTCAAAATACTATTCACAGTGAAGAGAGATCTGACTAATTCTTTTTGTTTGATAAAAAGCAAAGGCCTTCCCCTTGTACTAAATTAGTTAAAAATCTTAGTTTTTGTAATCTAAACTTTAATTCACACACAATTTTTCATTCTTTTAAATACATTTTAAAATAAAATATTAGTGATTAAGGTTTATTTATGGATCTATTACAAAAATTCAACTCAAGATTCTTGTAGCATAAATGTTGCTCTAAAAATCAAATAAGTTTCAATATTTTGATTCAAACTCACTTTAAAACTGACTCTAAGTGAACAATACTTACGCACACATCTGTTTAAAAATGAGGTGGCCCAATGGCTAAATAATTTTAAAATAGAGGAAATTGATAAAACTAAATAAAAAGAGAAATAAACTACTAAGAGTAAACATGATGAAGAAAGCCCACCCAAGGAAAAAGGTGGGAAGAATCCAATGCACAAAGGTGACATCGTCTTCCTTTCTTCTGTCTTCTATGATAGAAGTAGTCACACACACATTTTAACACAAATAGAATAATATTTCAGCATTGTTGCCTTTATCAAATACAAAGAAGAAAGTAACAGATACTCTACTCAACTTGACCAATGAAATTCCCGACTTTTTCCCGATTATTTCCTGAAATTCCCAACTAAAAAGTATATCATATCCTTCTAATTCCCCCACCTCCGCCCTCATTTTCCTATTAATCCTTTTATGAATGATAATAAGTTTTAAAATTTGAATAAACACTTTTTTAAAATTTGTATTAACATCATTTACTAGGAATTATAAAACATATTACACAACTACAAACAAAAAAAACTACAGTTTGAATAACATTATTATTCACTGTTTCAATGATTATTATATTTCATATTTTGAGTAAAACTCCATTTTTCCCAGATTTTTTTTTTGTAATTTACCAAATTTCCGACTTATTCTTGTTTTTCCCTGATCACTTCAAATTCCCAGCTAATTCCCGTTTTCCCCGGATGGTAGACACCCTGATATAACACAACACTGAATCACTACATTTTGAATTTAAAGAAAAACTGTTAGAACCACATTGTGCCAACTGTTTTTGGGAGTAAAGATTAATTTCTTGGCTATGGTTAGTATTTATATAAACCTATTTAAAAAACTAATAATGGTAATAATAATAAAAATATCATTTTAAAATGTTATTCTTTTTTTTTTAATAGGCCTATATAAATTAACCAGAGACAAGAAATTTATCTTTACTCCCAAAAACAGTTGGCACAATGTGTTTCTAACAGTTTTTCTTTAAATTCTTTAAGCTCTTCTTTCTTCTTTGTATTTGATAAAGGTGACCATGCTGAAATATTATTCTATTTGTGTTAAATGTGTGTGTGACTACTTCTATCATAGAAGAGAGAAGGTAAATGTCACCTTTGTGCATTGAATTCTTACCACTTTTTTCTCTTTCCCTAGGTGGGTTTTCTTTATCAAATTTAATTAGTAGTCTATTTTTCCTTTTTCTTTAGTTTTATCAATTTCCTTTATTATAAAATTACTCACATATTCCTAATTTTTAAGTGATCTATCAATGCTGTTAATTAATGAACATAATGTGGCTTTACAACAAATATTTTTATTTTCTGACGGTTGAAGAGTTCCTTACAAACAATTTTTTTTTACTCCACATCTTACTACCTGTTCAGGTTATATGTATGGATGTATAATAGTTACCCTGATGGAGTAGGGATGAGAAATAAGGCATTTTAGAAGTAGTCTAACAATATTTGCGTGGAAGGAGTGTGTGGAAAACAATTTAGGAAAAAAAAAAAACCCTCAGTAGATCAGACCGGGATTTGAATCCCAATCTCTCCATCAACAACGATCAAGTCTAACACAAGAGTGATAGTTTGCATGGAAGGAGAGTGGAAGACCATTTAGAAAAAACCACCCTCAGTAGGCCTCCAGAGATTCAAGCCCAGATTTAGTCTTCAGTAGACCAGTCTAACACTAGTGAGATGCCTTAGACCATTTGGCCACTGAAGCGGGTAATTTTGTAGTGTAACCATTTATAATGTCAAAGTTAGATACTGAAAAAACAATATCTAAAACAAAAACTTTTTTTAGTTAAGGTTGTTTTTGGGGAAAACGAACGACCCATTTTCCGATATTTAAGGTATTATTAAAAATAATGTATTAAAAATAATGTCTTGGTTTGTTTTGTAAATTTCTTAGAGCAGATATGTACCTTTTAATTAATTTATTTTTATCTCTCAAATTTTCGAGAATTATCTTTAGCTTTTGAGACGAGATCAAGATTTCTGTTTTTCCCTCATCTTTATCGAGATTTTTTTTTAGTCTAGCACATCCCTAATTTACATCAAATTTTATGATAAATCATTGTCACGAACACAACATATAAAACTCGCCCTTAACTCTAGTATAGACTACCTACCCTTCATATACTTGTCCATCAGTGTAAATAGAATAGTGTACAAGTTGAAACGATCTCCAACTGCTTGTTGTTGGCACTGTACATGCTGGAACAATGATGAGGAGATGAAGATAGACGAGTTTGGAGGCAGATCCATCTTCACCTGCAAAAATTAAAATAAGAGTCATAGAAAGAATATGATGTTTTAAAACATTAAAAGTCAGGGTGAGTGTAAAAAAACTTAGTTAGGTTTTGTGGATCCCTGTTGTAGAAAAAAGTGCTTGTGATGTTATATTTATGACTTAGTTGTTCACTAAACTTATCTAGCCTACTAAAAATACATAGATCCAAGTTGTTTTATTCTTCTTATTTTGTGAACAGGCCTAATCAGAACTGTGTATGTACATTTTGTTTTCATGAGTTAAACAATATGAAAAGAATATGACAGCATATATATGCATATCTTATGTCCTTATTTTTATAAGAAGCCGACTTTCAACGACTAACATTGAATTATTAACTAAACAGACTAAGAATATATGCTATTAAGGTACCTTTTGTAAGAGAGGAGGGAAGGGAAAAGGATTTGTTAGAAAACTCGAAAAATTTGAGTACTCGGAATTTTCTACATTTATCTCGAAAACTCCCCAGTTTCATTAATTTTATTCACTCTTTAACTTTATTAATCTTCCAGTTATAATTTCATAACAAATAAAATCCCTCAATATTTCCTTTTGGCTAATTAAAAAAAATGTAAGTTAACAATTTTATTAAATTTATTTAGCTCTTATTTATCTCTTCTATCCTCCTTTCCTGTACTTTCTTCCAAGCATACTGTACTTTCTTCCAAGCATAATACGAGGCGTGTTTTTTAAGTAAGTACCGTTTTGAAATTTGGCCGCTGCAGCGCTGCGACTGCCGTTCCGCGCATGCGCGTAGAGTACCTCCATCTGTTGGCTAGCCACAGACGCCATTACTGAAGTATTCGACCGTGTTTACCTCTCTTTGTGAGTATTTAAAATGACTCAGTCAATAGAAAATCCCGCTGACTGTGAAATACACTCTGTTATTCGTTTTCTTCATGCAAAAGATGTGAAAGCGGCTGAAATTCATCGGCAGATCAGTGAAGTGTATGGAGAAAACATCATGAGCGAAGGAATGGTAAGAAAATGGGTTAGAGCATTTAAAGATGGCCGCACGAATGTGCATGATGAGGAAAGAAGTGGGCGACCTTCTGTCATTACTCAAGACTTGGTGCAGAAAGTTGATGTAAAAGTTCGAGAGAGCAGACGCTTTACGATTTCATCTTTATCTAATGAGTTTCCTCAAGTTTCAAGAAGTGTTCTTTATGGAATTGTGACAGAACACTTAAATTATCGTAAGTTGTGCTCACGCTGGGTACCGAAAATGTTGACTGAGGTGCACAAAACCAAACATTTAGCCAGTGTGTTGACTTTCCTTGAGCAATACAGTGATTTTCGTGATGATTTTTAAGTCAAATTGTCACAGGTGACGAAACATGGGTGGCTCATGTTACGCCGGAATCGAAACAACAATCCATGGAATGGCGGCATTCAACATCACCCAAGAAAGTGAAGTTCAAGCAAACAATTTCAGCCCGAAAAATCATGTGTACTGTGTTTTGGGATAGGAAGGGGGTGTTGTTCGTGGATTTTTTGTCTCGTGGTGCCACAATAAATTCTGAGACTTATTGTGAGACCTTAACTAAACTGCGCCGTGCAATCCAAAACAAAAGGCGAGGCATGCTGAGTAAGGGGATTGTTTTGCTTCATGACAATGCCCGTCCACATGTGGCTAATCGTACCCAAGATCTCATCGCATCATTTGGCTGGAAACAACTTGATCACCCTCCGTACAGTCCCGATCTAGCGCCTAGTGACTACCACTTGTTCCTGCATTTAAAAAAGCATCTTGGTGGTCAGCGCCACGACGATGATGATGACCTCAAAACGGCCGTGTTGCTGTGGTTATCAAATCAGGCGGCAGATTTCTATGAGGATGGAATACAAAAGCTGGTTGTACGATACGACAAATGCCTTAATATTGGTGGAAATTATGTTGAAAAGTAGATTAAAGTATAGGCTTTCACGTAAAAATAAAATTGATTAAAAAGTACACTTGGTGTGTTTTTAATTTCAAAACGGTACTTACTTAAAAAACACGCCTCGATACAATTAAATTTATTTAAAAATTTCAACTTATGTTATTATATTATTATTAGCACCGCGTCTTACTACCCGTTCGGGTTATACGCACTTACGCTAATGTGTAATGGTAGGGTGATTGTGAGATGAAATGAAGGACCTACAGTTTAACGTGGAATCCAAACCACGGTGGAGGCCTGGCATTCCCTATGTTATTATAAAATTTTCCGTAAAATAATGTAGTTTAAAAAAATGTGTTTGTATTTATTTATGGTCTATGTATGTATCGAATACAGAAATCCAACTTGAAATATGTCTTGTACAAATAATGCTTTATACTACTCGAACTAAGAAAACTCTATGTTTTCATTCAAACTCAAATATAGCTCAACTCGAGTCATAAATACTTACTCACACACCCTTACCCGATTTATTAATGTAAGATAATCATATATAACTGCATACAGATCTGTATCACAGCATTAAAATTTATAACATTTATCAAGGTACCTACAGAAATTAAATTGGTTTCAAACATTCAAAAACAAGTTGGCAGTAGTTAATGTAGTTTAAAAAGTATAAGAAAGTGACATTACGATGGCTCTGATGCCCTGCAGGGTTGCAGGGATGACAGTGTGATGATCCTTGAGTCGATCACAGAAGAATGTAACCAGATATTGTAAATCATCTGGACCAAGGAAGTCCACAGGTAAGTTGTCGAGTACATAGGCAAGTGTCAGAATGCCTTTTCTGCGAAACTCAGGATTCAGATTCGTCAGCAAGTCTCCCAAGTGTTCCACTAGGGTAACCAGTTTATAGCTATGCTCACTAATATCTGAAAAGTAAAAATTACAACAATTATATAGTGGGCCCGGTCTAGGGGGTAAGGTGTCAGACTTCTGTGTTGGGGGTCCGGGGTTCAAATCTCGGTCCTGGCACAGATTTATCTGATTACCAAACCTTTCCTTCACCTCTGGCAATGTGTGTACTTTTCACGCTTTGTGAATGTGAGTCTCCCCTCGTGGTTCAGAACCCACACTAAACATTAGGTCCCCTCTGCTTTCCACCATCATCATTCTCACGCATCATCCTACCATCTGCCCCCCCCCCCCCCCCCAGTTTATTTGGCTCAGTATCTTAATCATTAAATCCTAGCCGCTCTATACTACATTTTGATTTATCCTTTTATTACAATGTATCTTTTTCTTATTTAAACTATTATTACAAACAGGTTAAGCACCTAAATACTACTTACTTACTTATTATAAGAAATTATTAAATACCCTACAATTCCATTTGCTCTGCCCCAGCTATTTTTACGTCCCTGGTACCCCACCCCCTCCCTTCCCCCAGTTATCCCGTTACCCACTGAGACCGGGTTCTCTCCTGAGGCTGGGTGTTGTCATGTTTCAACGTTTTTTTCGGCTGGATAGTTAGTTCGTTGGCATCCCCAACCTCCCTCAAGACCCATCAGCCAAACTGGTCTTGCAGGTCTCAACTCGTGTCCATCACATTCTGACCATTTATTGACTTTCCTATCCAAGGGGTTGCTTATGTTATCACCTAGATTTCAACCCTTCTACTTATTCAGAAATATCCGCTACTGGGTACTACTGGTGTCGGTCTCAGTGTAACTCACTGTGTCATCGTCATCGTTACTGTCGTCAGTCCTGTTTTGTAGTTCTTGTCTGTCTAGTCTTGGTCTTCTATCTCTAGCTTCGTTCAGTGCTGTCAAGTAATCGTTCCTAGTTTTGTCTGATAATTCAGATGCAATAGCGTCCAGGAGTTTCCACATAACCGAGTCTCTCAGAATGTGTCCTACAAGTCTTCTTTGCATTCCCAGTTGGAAGGGTTTTCTGACCTCTTGGGTTTGAACACATTCCAATCCTACATGTTCTGACGTTCCCTCCTGTCCAAAGACAAACTCACTCGAGTCAATCAGTCCCTGCTTTCTTAAAGATGCCAGATACAGTCCTTTCCCTGTTATAAAGTGGACCAGATCCCGGGACGCACCTAGGAGCCCATCCCCAACTCTTTCCACAACATTCAGAAATAGTTGAAATGTTCACCTTCCAGTTTCACTTTCCTACTAGTGTGTCTGCCACTCTGAAACGTCTGAGCTTAATGGAATTCCCCTTAATGGTGCCCCCAACTCAGAAATGCATTCCTCCAAACGCCAGGAGAGCAGAGGTATGATAAGGTCAAATTGCCAGAATCAAGACCCTTAATCCCATCCCATATAAGTTAGTGGGCCCAATTTGTCAGCTATACAAATAAAACAATATCTACTAAAGAAAACTATAAAGGCTATGTTGTGTTTGAAGATCTACACATGTAGTGAGAAAATAAGGTTTCAGTGATTAAAAAAAAAGTTAGAATCAAGGTGTAGGTAGCAAAAATTAAAATGGCTTGTTTTAATAACATCATTTTCTAAGACTGTATCATCCAAGATTTTTTTAACTAGACTCCTTCGGATTTAAAATCATTCGATTTAAAATTGTTCACTGGGAAAAAATTTCTTTGGGGTCTTAAGACCCCCGGTCGTTTCTTCTCAATTACAAATGACGGAGAGTTCAATTCTTCACCAGCGAGTCTACCACGTCGGCGTTGAGGCCCGCTAAGTTTTACAGGCTCACCATCTTGTACCAAATTGTACAAGATATTATGCTATATCCTTGGCAAGGATCCTCAGACTATTTTGATACAGCCTGCCTCAACAACATCTGTCCTGAGCAAACTGGGTTAATCTCGGAAAAAAGGAAGTGTAGACATCACACACCCAATTACCTCAACTAAACCTGACTTGAATCAGCGCTGAATACAAGTCCCTTCAAAGCAACACATTACAAAATAAATTTGCATTCTCACGCCAAGGCCAAGCTATTAAAAATTTTAAATTTTAAAACTATTAAATGAATTCAACTTTACACATTCAAATACTGAGATTGTAACACAACTCCCTCTCCCTCCATGGAATAAGTTTTGATCACAACGTTTTTTCCTCTCACCCTTTTCAATTTTTAATTTCTCTAATTAATTTACTGTGATTGTAATATTAAATGAACATTACACATATTATTATGATATGAATGGGATCTATTTAGTCTATTTTCATTAATATAATTATTATTATCTTCACATCACCCAACGAAAATACTGTTTACTTGTCATATGGACAAAAAAAAGTATGGCAGTCGAAAGTTTAGAAAAAGATGATTTCTGGAAAATTGATATGGAATCAAAATTAACTAGATTTTATTAAAATTGTATATTTCCAGATCCTAAGCACATTAGAGCAATGAAAATAAGAAATCCAGAATATATTTTGAATGCACAAGACTAAAATAAATAGCCAAAGATTTTGGAAACAAAGTAATTATATAGATTTTTATTCTTTATTTTAGAAACTGTCATTAAAATACCATTATTGATTAAAAATGTATTATATTGTAATATATTGAAAAATTGTGTTATATTGTAATGACTACTAGATATTTATATATAGTACTATGTTCGCGTAGTAAAAGTCACTACTCCAAATTGTTTATAGTAGAATTTGGCTGTTTTATCCATGTTCCTCATCTTGTTAGAACTATTTGCAGAGGCAACGGCACATCAAACAAGAGTTAGTAAGTTCTGACTCGATGTGGGACTTTCACAAATAGGTCTATTTTTTTGTCACAGAAATTAATCTATTCGTTTGGAAGAATTTGACTCAAATGTATTCCACAAAACGATGTAGTCCATGAGCCAAACTTGTAAGATGGATATCAGGATAGAACAACTTCAAAGCACTTGCCATTTTCATTATATACGCCGGGACATCCAAATATAACTCTAAGGCCTTCTCTATGTGAGCTCACCTAGGTCACACACTTTCAATTCATCATTCATGAATCTTATAACATGATACATATGTTCCATCACTTCTCAGTAAATCAAATATGGTTTGGAAATATCCTTAGGATCTATTTTACCTACCACAAGGTTCACAACAAAATTACCCTAAACAACCATAATTTCATCCACAGCGACCCATATGAAAGCATCTCCCATGTAGTTTATTATCCTTTCCATTGTTTCTTCATAATATATATATGTGTGTGTGTGTGTGTGTGTGTGTGTGTGTGGATACTTTTTTCTGGGTATTGATTGATCAGGAATTTTCGCTTTCATTAGTGTCACAAGAAAGATACAAATCCAGGCCCTTGGAATATAAAACATGGGATGTTCGCAGTGATTATTGCATTACACAAGTCCTTAAAATAATTAGTTTATTTAACTGGAAGGAAGGCGCCTGCATCTTTGTTTAAAAAAAAAAAAAAGGATTCTTCGAATAACTCAGAATTTTTTACATACGAAGTGTTACGCACATGTTGCTTCAATTGTGATTTTAATGGAACGTCCCATATTTTTGGTGCAAGCTTCACAAATTATAACTTTACCATCAGTTTTGAAGGAGTCATTTCCAGCCCATTATTTTAATTTTGTATTCAGCAAGACTCACCTGGTGTCATGGTGAACAAAATAAAATATCTTATGGTAGCTTATTGCTAGACTTTCACTTTCAACCGCTCACGTGAAACTAAAATCACTTGGAGATATTACAAGATAAGAATGTAAGTCGTTGGACTAGTGTGTTGAAGGGACTTAGTGGAAAAACACTTGACTACCAGAGTTGGATTTTACCCTTTTCAATAGTTAATTGAAAAATGCCTTTAAGCTGATTTATGCAAGCTAAACCAAATCAAACAATGTTTAAAAACTCAACAAATTTTCAATAATTATTATTAAAAAATATATTAAATAATCACAAAGTAGGTGGCTTTATGTAAAATCACATGAAATATATAAACATGTATATGTAAAATATATATAAAATGAAACTCAAATAATATTTTATTTTCATTTTATATATTATATTAACCCTAATATCATGGGCTTGCTGGAAAAACTCACTAAGTCACTTTTCATGTTTTTAGATTCTAGTACTATTATAAAGGTACATAATTGCTCTTAATTTTGGAACAACTAAGTCATTTGTTGTCATTTGAACTAACAATGAAATATTCTGTTATTCTCACCAAGTTAACAGAAACATTTTACTGTCAAGAAAATCTCACTAAGTAATGTCAACTGACTTAGTGAGTTTTCCTTAGAATTGTTTTGGTCAATAATTTAAAATATGATAAAAAAATCTTACTAACTACACAGTTGGTTAGTTAAATCTATCCTGTAAACACTTGCTCATTCGACATTATAAATGACAATAGTTATGAAATAATATTTTCTTACTTCCTATGCTATTTTGTTTGTTTTATTTCTCACATATCTAATTTAACCCTATATGAATCAGCTTCCCCTAATAATGCATACTGTTATGCATGGACAGAACTAGACGGAAAAAGAGAAAGCTCGGAAATAGGTTCATGCTTGCTACAAATATATTTGTGCCTTTATGCTATACATTGTACAGAACACACATATAGACATAATTGAGCATAAATTTATGGAGCGTGGTCACTCATACATGGAAGTGGTAGGGTGGACTCAGTTCATAGTGCAATAGAAAACGCCAGAAAATATGTTCCAGTATATTCACCTCTTGATTGTCTGACAATTTTTAGAACAGTGAGATCAATGAGGAACAGAAATAAAATGAGTGTCCCTTATCAAGTCAAGGAATTGAAATTCATCGATATTTTTGATCTAAAGAACCTGGCATCAAAGAATGTTAGGAATACTACTGTTGGTAGTGCTGGTAATAAAGTTTGTTGGTTAAAGGTAAAAAGCTTTCGTTTCTCAAAATACTGCCCAAATATAATAAAATACAGGTATGATTACTTTGGACAATATCAGGAAATTGATGTAGGGAAACATGGCAGAAATCAACTAGATACTTAATGTACTGTGCAGAATCTTTATAAAAAACAACTTCATAGTAAGGAGAAGAAACAAGACCTATTCTCTGTGCCAAAAGAAAGTTATTCCAGAAATATACCATGCTTGGTATAGTTCCGTCCCAAAATGCAGGGTCCCAGAACCAGGAATTCTATATTCGGAAAATGAAAAAGATGCTTGGATAAGTTTAGCCTTTAAACATGCACTTTGTAACCTCACTCTATTGTTTATGGATTTTCAATGTAATTTTTTTAATCTATTCAAGTTTTAATTGTAAATCAAATTAATTTTCTTTCCTATTTTGACATTTAAAATAGTAGGCATTATGTCAAGTACCATGAGAGTGTTTTTTAAAGTGATTAATTAATATAGTATTATTTATTTTCTAATTGAATGACTGTCAAAATGACTTTTCATTTTTGAAATTCAACAAACAGATTTTATGTAATGAACATGAGAAAAATTGTATTCCTTTTGTTGGTTTTCTAACTGTACTCCAATTTTAATGCCGTTTATTTGATATTTGAATAAGTAAACATTAAAATGTATTTTTAAGTGGATATAACTTGTTCAAATCACTAATAAATCTTGAGTTATAATTCAAGACCTTTAAAAACAAATGCATTTGAATGAGTATTAAAATAAATAGTTTAACAAGTAGTTATCACTATTCTAAAATAATGACTGTCACTCAATCAACCTTCTATAACATATTTTTAATCAGGAAAATCTCACTAAGTCATAATCAGCTTACTAAGTCAACCTTTAATAGTATATTTTCTTATCAGTGAAAACTCACTAAGTGAAAGTAATTAATTAATTAAATTTAATCAACACAAAGAGATTATGAAAAAAATTGTTGACACTTAATGTTTTAAAGTATGTTCCTGATATTATGAAAATAAAAATTGTTTAAGTTGGATTTATGATTTAAAAAAATTATCATCAATACTTATAAAATAACATGTCCTGACTGAGTGACTGACTGATTCATCATCGCCGAGCGCAAACTATCAAGGCTACAAGCATGAAATTCGGACTGTATATTCATTTTGTTATGTAGGCACCCACTAAGAAAGGATTTTAGAAAATTCCACCCCAAAGGGGTCAAAATAGGGGATGATAATATGTATGAAAGTCCGTCATTTTGAAAGTTACATAAACAAAATTTTGTATTTCGGTTATTGACGTAAAACAAATAAATATGTGTTTCAGGAATTTTGGAAATTTTATTTAATAAGGGATGAAAAAGGGGGTGAAAGTTTGTATCGGACTTGCATTATTTTTGATCTGAGGTCAAGTTATGGTCATCAACGTAACGTAATATTTTAAATTAATCTGTAAATACATATGTATATTTTCGTATTTGTATATAATCAACTTCCACGCGAGCAAAGCCATGGGCAACAGCTATCTAGTTCACTCATAAACAGCTAAAAATTGCATTTCTCACAAATTAAGAATTTTGACTTAATAAGTTTCTCCAGCAAGCCCAAGATATGGTGATTCGTTGAGATTTCTATTTTCTGTACATCTAAATGGCGAGGAATAGAATATGTATTCACATAGAAATTCCAGCTCTAGTAATGACTTCCAGAATTTTGCAGCTTTACACTTTTCCTACAGTAAAACTATTAAAAATCTA
The DNA here is from genome assembly GCA_039000515.1 of Timema cristinae. Classification (NCBI taxonomy): domain Eukaryota; kingdom Metazoa; phylum Arthropoda; class Insecta; order Phasmatodea; family Timematidae; genus Timema; species Timema cristinae. The sequence goes on from JBCFYV010002255.1 coordinate 31,255,656, forward strand.
TTTTATTATAATGCCTACTAGATATTGCTATATAAGTGTGTAATGTTCCTGTGATCTAGTGGCATAAGAAATAAATACGTTAGTCAATTGGGCAACTAGAGCGTGCCTTTCCAAAATTTGTTCAACAGTAACGCTTTCTAATAAAAGATATGATAAAATGTGTACTTTTTACACAATGGGGGAAGATTTAAGACAAGTCCAACGCTACAATAAAAACTTTTAAATCAGTCCGAGAAGTGTAAAATGTAGCAAAAAACCTTCCATTGGTAGTTCAGGGGGTGGAGGGCAGGCTACCCCCTGAATAAAATCTCTTCTGACCAAATACCCTCCCACATTTAAGAATTAAATCATACCTATGTGCATGGCTCCCACCGTTTTGAGAGTAGCTCCTGAATACACACTGTACTTTTGGGTCATTCCATGTCAAATCAACCAGGCTCTCAAACCGACCATTTTTGATTTTTATGAAACTTGGTATATTTGTAGAATTCATCATTATAAACAAGTCTAATTTTTTAAAGAATTTTTACTGCATCCATTTTTGAGTTATTAATTTTTGAAATTAAAAAAAAAACATGATTTTTGATCTGCTGAGCAAACCTTAACTGACAATAACTCTGGATCTAATTGTGCTAGAGTCCTGAATTATGGCTCATTTGAAAGATCTTTAATTGGGCTTTCATTTGATATGACACATGCAAATTTTATATTTTTTAAAATCTCAAGGTCATTGAAAGAAATTTTAAATTCTGAATATTAAAAAAAGTAGAATTTAAAAATTCTTAAAAAAATATATGCTAAATATACATTATTTTTCTACATATCCTGAAAGTTTCATAATGGGATCTCAATGGGATTATTATAAAAACATAAATAGCATAAGTTTATGCAACTGTTAATGTGCTAATTACTTGCCAGTTTGACGATCCATGACTGGCAGGGTATTCATTTGGTTTGTGTAAAAATGCCACACATGTTCTTCCAAACAATGTTAATATTAAATAACCAAAATAAGCATCTAAATATGTTAAAATAATTGTGTTCTAGCCTAATTCAATCCCAAATTCAGTAACTTATAGGATTCTGTATTCATGTTTACACTTACAAAATCACTTTATTTTAGAATGTACTGATACTCTTTTTTTCTTTTAAATTTTTCCACACTTGTCTGATAATGCTAGATTTACCTTTTTTGTCTCAGTCATGGTTACATTATATTATATTTATCAAACCTTTTACAACAAATTCTGAAAGTTTCAAAATGGGATCTTATTGGGATCATATGAAAACCTAATTTTAAAACTGCATGCACTGTGTAATTTTGTATTTTTCCAATTTGTTATAAAAATAATTTGAAGTACCTACTGAACCTACTTCACATCTGTTTCACTGCAAAAAGTTTTCTGGTTGCATTTTTTTGTCTCGGCCTTTGTCAATGTGTAAACTCTTCCTGTTGCTGTTAATGGATCCACTGTCGTGAAGATGCTGCTTCGGTGCAGACGAAGAATGTCAGGTACTGTAGAGTATGTGAAATTTGAAGGAGCCGGACCATGGGGATGAAGGAAACTCACTTTGAATTCCTGCTTATCTTCAAATGAATCAAGAACACACGCCAGCCACCAGAAGTCACCATATAGGCATGTCACGAAACCAACGATTTCTGTGAAGTCTAGTTCATCACACCTTGTTGTTATTTCTGCCTCCCTTGAAGATGCTGAAAAGGAGTACAGTTTAGTGAGTACTTTACTCTTACTTAAAGGGATAAAGCAGTGCAGTTTCAAGGTGCCTTCAATAGTCTGGGCAGATATCTTCCGGTCCTTCAAGATCATTTCTTCATTTTTATGCTTCTGGATTGTGCTGTATGCAAAGTGCATGGAAATGATGTTTACTTTAGCCCACTCATAAAGCTGCCGGGGTGTCATGATTTGCTCATTATAAACAAGGCGTAGACTTTCCCTTGCAGCCAGTCTCTTCACAGTGCCACCAATCCCATCACATGAACTTTTCCCATTGGAGGTTGCAAAGAAATGCCACTCTGCTTTGACCCCAAAGTCTTCCTCATGTAAACACAGGTTAAAGAAATTAAGTCAGTTCTTGTACTGTGCTCCACATCCATTGGAAAAGTAGTATATTTTCGATGGAGTTGGAGTAAATCGACCTCATGAAATCCATGAGTACCCGTTGAAAACAATGAATAGCAATGGTGTCATGGATAGGACAATCAGAAATAACTACGAAACTGGTATGCTGCAACTCGCCGCTTAGATCACTTCTTGAGTAGATGGAGAATGGATGAATTGTTGCTTGTGCATTATTCCAATGATATCCCTGCGCAGCATCTTGCAAGATAAAGGAGTAATTCTCAGCAAAATCACAAAGCACTATGAACTCACCCTCTTTTAGTACCTCCTTAAGATGACTAAGAAATGACGATTGCTGTTTTGCAATAAAACTGTGTCTCAGAAGTTTGGGAAGGGATTCAATAAAATCATTAATAAATTCCTCACGTGGTTTAGTGAAAGTCTCTAAGCTGGTGTTCTTATCAATTATAACCCACTGCTTGAATGTCACATTCTCAAGACAGTTTACCAGCCTAGCTCGTAAAACATCTGCTCCTGGGCAGTTTGAACATTCACCAAAGTAGCATGATTCAGATGGATTATCACATATCAATGTTTGTAAAGCATCTTGGTATGTTTTTATCAGTTTTTCACCTTCTCTTAATTCTGGGAATTTACACTGTGCTACCTTCAACTTAGCATTTTGATGTATTGTACACACACACACACACACACACTGTGTGTACCACTTGCTCCTTCCAGAACACAGTATTTTGGCCTAAGTTCACAAAACTTAGAAAATCCAATTTTAATATCTGAGTGTTTCTCCCTAAAATGTACAAACAGTTCTTTTAAATTACATAGGATAAGTTGTTTTTGGATATGCTCCCGTTTTCCACATACTTTAACCGAGACAAAGTCTTTCCTCCCTTGCATGATACGGCTCACTTCTTCACTCTCATAAAAAGATTGTACTTTTGCAGCAATTTCTGGCTTCAATGTTTTTCCAGGTTTTGAATCAGGGTATGACATAATTCCTTTCTCTTTCTGGAGTATTTTAGCTTTACGGGCTGTGTAATTAGCTACACCAAATTCATCTTGAATTTTCTGTGCGGTCCAGCTATAAGGTAGTGTAGTAAGGATTTGCATAATCACACTTTTATCTGTAGTTGTTCGAAACTTTTCTTTCATCTGGAGAAGTATTTCATCACCAGGGAAGGAGTTTCCAAACTATCAGAAGTGTCACTGGTTTCCAGCACTTTGAATTTAAAAGCTTCACTTACTCTTTTAAGCTTTTCTGCTGGGTATATCTTTTCTAATAATCTGCTTTTTTATCCGTGACTCGTTTATAGCAATTAGGCTACGGTTCAAACAAGCCAGAGCATCCGCTTTTTCAGGAGAAGAAATATTAATTTCTTGGGGTGAATCATCATCTGTATCATCAGAGGGAGTCTCTGTAGATTGATCTTTATTCACAGAATTTGACAATAATTTGCGACAACTGTCACATATCTTATCACCAGACTTAATCTTTGAACTGAACTTGTGTAGCAGATTATTATTCACCAATCTCAAGTTCTTATTGTGATAATTATGTTTTGGTTAATTGAGTGGATTGCAACAAAACAAATTCACTTTTGTCTTTGATGTTGATCCATCCATATTTATAACTTCTCTTACAATGAATTAAAAAATATTCAGATTTAAACAAAGCATAAAAGTTGTATCGTTAAAAAAATCACTAAAACTTATACAAAATAAAATGTCCCAATCATAGAATATTCACATTCACTAATAGTCTAAAGACAAACACATACACCTTTATAGAAAGTAACTTTAATTCAATATAGAGAGAGAAATGCCTAAACACTGATTGCTCTCACCACAGCTGAACACTGACTAATTGGTTGGTGTGAAATCACATGCATGCATTGTGTGCAGTTCAGGAAAATACCACTTCCCATGTAAAAATAAAGCTATACTTGACTTTATTAATTATAATTTATTTACTTACACAATTAATTAAAAACTTATTAAATAAATATTAATGTAAGTAATATTTTCATTGAATAATTATAATAAATATTATTTAAGATTAATAAATTAAAATGTGTAGGTCTATAGTTGATTGTAAAACATACTGCCAAGTGTTGACTGTATAAAATCAACATGTTATCAATGAAAAATTGTTTATTTATAATCCCATTATGATCCCAGTTTGAAACTTACAGAATTTGTTGAAAAAGGTCGGATAAACAAAATTATTTTTTTTCATATTTAAAAAAAAACTACTTTTGGAAATTTTCAAAAAAGAAAAAAGAAATGATTGCTTGTAAAATGAGATTGCTTGAGACCCTATCATGTTAAATATCATTTTAAAGCCCAGTTAATGAGCTTTAAAATGAGACCTTATACAGCTCTTTATCTTAAATAGGGTCTAAGTTACAGGCAATTCAAAATTATAATGCATGTATTTTTTTACAAATTTTGAAATATTTTGGCTGCTGTATATAAAAAACAGTACCTGAAAAAAATCTGAAAAAAATTAGGAATCACTTTTTCCATAGATACTATCAGAATTTTGAGTTTGGTTGAAATCGGTGATGGTGAATTTGAATTTGAATTTTTTTTGGTTGATTTGACATGGAATGACCCTTTTATCAAATGATGAATTTATGAATTAGAGGCTATACCTTTATTTTTACGCATTTATCAAAACTCTAGAACCGTTGGTTCTCGAACTTGTTGAATAGCGTATCACCCAAACAATTTCCGTATTTTTGAGTGCCACCAAGATCGTATTGAATATTTAATATTTAGGTACAATTTAATGACACCCAGGAATATAATGACACAACACTATATATAAATTAACAGTTTTTATCCTGATTATTTAACACATCCTCTTACTAAGCTAATTGTTTCAATCGCGTTAGGAGACTAATATTTATCATATTTTGATTAATTTACAGCCTCGAGGTAGAACATGTATGAATAACTTTCCAATTGATTTTAAAACTCTATAGAATCATTATATTATATAATAATAATAATTATTATTATTATTAGCACCGCGTCTTACTACCTGTTCAGGTTATACGCACTTACGCTAATGTGTAATGGTAGAGTGATTGTGAGATGAAATGAAGGACCTACAGTTTAACGTGGAATCCGAACCACGGTGGAGGCCTGGCATTCCCCACATTCACAAGCTGTCTTGTCAGAGGTGAAGGAAGGGTTTGGTAATCAGATAAATCTGTGCCGGGACCGAGGATTGAACTCCGGCCGCCAGCATAGAAGTCCGACACCTTACCCCTAGACCACCAGGTCACCCATTATATAATTAGTCACAATTTTTTCTAATAAGATAGAAATAAGCCATAGGCATAAAATAATCATGTTTTCATTAAACGCAGATTTAAAACTGTTTCAATTTATTGGAAAAATAAAGCAGTTTTCTAAGTAATGTATATTAGAAACTAGACATCTCACACGGCGTTGCCCATGATTCTTCAAAAATTTGTTAAAAATAGGCCAACTAATAAGCTATAATAAATTTAAAAATCTGGTTTCTGGGTTACGTTCACCTATGTTAAAAATTTCAGATCTCTGCGTGCTGTAGATTTGGCTGGGCATTGCACACAAAGAAACACACAAAAACACCCACATAGGCAAACACTTCCTTTTATTATTATATATAGGAACAAAGCTTATTCAATGTAGCCTTTATTCAAACACTTTGTGAGCCTAAGACTTCAGGTAGTGGCGCAGACCGATCTCTGCTTTGTTTGTCATTCAGAATACAGAAATTAGTAATACACGCCAGGGTAGGGAAAGCAAGAGTGGTGGGGGTATTTCCTCTCCTCAA